>MU003796.1:0-273374 GCA_010093785.1 Polychaeton citri CBS 116435
TGGGTGAAGCAGGTAAGGAGGAGGGCGAAAAGGCCGAATGGTCGTCTGTATTAAGCCTGGTGGATGGAGGGAGGGGGGTGGGTTAAAAAATCTCTTGTACTGCAGTGCTAAGGAATGTTGGCAGCACCGGCGACAGCAGTAGTGACGGGGATATCTCTGGCAGACATTATTTGGCCCAGCGTGGGATGGGGGGTGCGACGGGGTTCATTGGGCGCGCGCGCGGCGGGCACGAAGGTGGTTTTGAAGTACAGAGCAACAGCCGGGCTCTCAGAGTGGGTCTTGGAGAGCGTGCTACAAGAAGCTAAGGGCGGAATCAACGGTCGAGCTAGTGGGAGACGAGTCGAGGCAGACGAAGGGTGTGGAGAGAGAGGGAGGGAGAGAGTAGAGGAGAGAGGGACGGAGGGGACAGAGGGAGATACGTATGTGGGAGATGAAGAGAGTGAGAATGAGAGGGTAGAGGAGAGAGCGAGAGCAGAGAGCGAGGATTACTAGATCGGAATTGGAAGAAGCTGGGCTCAGTCGAGACGAGTATACCTCCTGCTGGTGTTGGTGCTGGTGCTGGTGCTGGTGCTTGCTGCTTGCTGCTGTAGTACCTCCATAACCCATACCCATACGCATACACGCATACCTAAAACCATGACCCATAGCCTACAGCCCACAGCCCACAGCCCACGACCACCTATACCCGACCTCCCAGGTGCGGCAAGAATCCGCACGCCAGGCAGGCAGGCAGGTAGGCTAGCCAGCAGTGCTGAGGGCAGCCCTTGAGGAGGGACTAGCACACACTAGAGCCAGAGCGACTGGGCCACCCTCAATCTCATGGGCCATGGGCCATGGTCAAGGACATGGGCATGGTCATGGGCCGTGGGCGATCCATGGGCGATCCAATGCGCGTCGGGCCCGTGCGCGACTCGTGCCTGTAGGGAAGAGAAGGGAAGAGAAGGGAAGGGAAGGGCAGGGCAGGGCAGGGCAGGGCAGAGCATGGCAGGGTAGCGTAGCGTAGCGTAGAGTAGAGTAGGGTAGGGATCGTGGATTCTACAGCAGGGTGGCGTAGCGCAGCGTAGCGCAGAGTAGTGCGGCGGTAGTGCTAGCGTGGAGGGAGAGAGAGAAAGACGAGCGAGCGAGAGGCAGACGGAAAGAAAGACAGTAGACTTCCCTAGCTCAGCCTGCTAGACTCCAACGCACGCTTTGACACACACACTCACTCACTCACTCACTCACTCACTCACACACCCACACACCCACGCACACGTACACACACACATTCACACAGCACACAACACACAACACACAACACACAACACACACAGCACGCACAACACGCACAACACGCACACGCACGCACGCACGTCCGTACGCACATTCCCCTCCACCACCACCTATACCCGCGCTAGAAGTTGGCAGGCGAATATATGCTCGACGGCCGATACCCTCTGGGAAACGCTGGCGCTGGATTCCACGCCGCCTATACATCTCCCACTCCCCCGCCTAGATACATAGGGTACGTACCCAGTCCTTTTTTTCCCTCTCGTCAATCCCCCCCCCAAAGAAAAAACCCTGTCCGGCAGGGGTACCGTGGCGACTAGGATCTCCTCGTGGCCGTCAGCCTGCCAACCCTTCTCCGATCAGCCCGCCGCCCGTCAGCCCAGGATGCTACTGTACAGTACCGTTCGGCTCCCTCTCGCCCAATCTCGCCTGATCGTCCATCGCTGCTGTGGATGTCACCGATCATCCTCATCCCCTTCACTCCCTCTCGCTTTCCCATCCTCATCCCTAAACAGTACCAGTCGTGCCTCCTGGTGGGTGCAGAGGTCTGGCGGCGGCAGCATGTAGGAGGTAGCGCTAGCGCCCTGATGGCGCCGCAGTGCAGACACGCCGGTCGCTTGCTCAGTAATCGTTGCGCTTTCTACAGTAGTCTGCCTCGCACCCACCACACGCCACGACACATGCAGAGCGCACGCCGCTCAGCAAGGGGCAAGAACCTAGAGACGAACGCCATGCATGTTTTCCCTCCTCCTTCGTGGGTTGCACGCACGCACGCACGCATGCATTCCAGGCATGCTGCCATGCATG
Source organism: Polychaeton citri CBS 116435 (assembly GCA_010093785.1). Lineage (NCBI taxonomy): Eukaryota > Fungi > Ascomycota > Dothideomycetes > Capnodiales > Capnodiaceae > Polychaeton > Polychaeton citri. The sequence continues at coordinate 2,074 of MU003796.1, forward strand.
CCTGCATGCGTGCGTGCGTGAGTGCATCCATCCCTAGGTGTACGTGCGTGCGTGCGTGCGTTCCACGGCCTTTACACGTTGCCTCCGAAACGTGCGCTGCATGCTTGCGTGTTCGATCTGTCTTGTCTTTCATCTGCTTCTTCTCTGCTGCCGCGCAGATCACTAATCTATGGCAGGAGAGGGTTTTTGGGAAGCTTAACCGCTTCCCTCCCAGGACCCACAATCTCTTTTGCATGCGACACGTCTCTGTGGGCCCCCCAGTGCCAGTGTCGACAGCTCGGCAGTTGTTTAGGCTGACCAGTGTTTTGTCTGTCTGCCCGTCCAGTCGTGACTCTGCCAGTCTGAAGCTGCGCCTAGATGCTTGCATGCGACGCCCACGTTGCAGCCTATCACGCTGTCTGCCCGGTAAATCATGCCGGTATTCACTGAGCACGCACTTGCGCATGCTATCCCAGGAGACAAGCCGCGAGCCAGAAATGGGTGCCGTGTAGTCGGTGGTGCACACATCTTTCCTGCCTCTTGATCACGGAGAAGCGCTTACCCCATCGTGTTGCCCTGCATTCACCTGATGATTTTCCAGAGTCTGCCTCAGACGATCTACATGTAGCGTGCGGAAAAGCAAACAACCCAGCTGATTGATCATTAGATCATGTCGCGCCCGAAAGAGCCCACTTTTAGAAGGGCGCCAAGCTTGATCACCTTCCTAATTCCGCCTAGCTCTCGCGCCGATCTCACCCTCCCCATGCGGCCCCTGCCCGCTTGAATCAGCGGGCTCTGCCCTCTCTCTTTCTCTCTCTCCCTCCCTCACTCTCTCTCGCTCTACACTCAGACCGCCGAGAAATCTGCCTTTTCCACTCTCCTCTCTGGCCGATCTGCTGGTTGGCACTTGCTCACCCCATTGCATAACAGCCCTCCACGCTGGCTTGGCAAGATGATATTACCCTAAGTGTATTGAATCTGTTACTAACAGCATGGCCACCTGTGCCAATCTCACACATGCTTTGCCTGACCGCCTGTTGCCAAACCCCCCACCGAATGCAGCAAGTCCATCCTCCAGGCGTGGGTTCATCTCATGCCATGCCAATCCTGTGTCATGAATACGGAATCGGCTCCTGGTGTGAGGAGGAGACTTGCGTGTCAGAGTGGTGATGCGCATGCGTCCCTCCCATCGACTGCTGCATGCTATTATTGTTCTTGCTATCGTTGCCGTCGTTGTTGTTGTTGTTGCTGCCGCTGCTGCTGCTGTTGTTGTTACTATTTCTCTTCTCCCCCTGCCAGCGTGGTGTCATAGAATGCACCGCTAAGCCGCCCGAAACTGAAACGAGGCAGAGCTCATGAGCTCATTAGTACCTACCTAGCGTGCCTCAACCTGTTGTCCGTACCGCTATATGCGAGGCCTAAGCAGGGAGAAGCGCTTATGGCGTTTACAGAGAGGTTGCTTGCATTTCAACCGAAGGAAGATAAACAATGTCGGATTTGATAATGGTGACGGTCAGGACGAGCGTCAACGTGCAGCGGCGACGGCGGAGGCGGCGACGTGCAGGAGCATGAGACGGCGACGACGACGACGACTTCTGCACCTGATGGTTTAGATTGCTACGGACTTTAGCCCCAGCAGCAGCCAACGCCCGTCCACTCGCCGCCTCGCCAGAAGGATTAGCTAGGTATGCGCCAAGGGCCTGATCCATTGCATCGGCAGCTTCTTGTGCCGCAGGGTGCATGGGAACCATGTGCTCCCACGTGTCACTCTCTCGACATGGCCGACCCTTTTAGATTGCACCGTGAAAGCCAGACCACAGCTGTCGGAGAATAAACGGCCCCAACTCTACCCTGCCAGCTGGTGTATTGCCCGTCACCACCAAGCCGTGCTCTCGGCCTGGCGCTGGTGGAAGCGTGGTAAGCATGTGGTGAGAGTTTGTCAAAACCCCCGCCCAACACGACGCCCTGCTCTCTCTCTCTGTGTCTCTCATTCCGCTATGTGCCGTGCGGCCGGCCAAAGTGCAGTGATCAGCATACTTCAGAAGCTTGCCAGAAACGCCCTAGAATCTGCTTGGATCGCCGCTAGAGCGCGACCGGGTGGGCCGTGCAGCTCGCGACTACAGCGGCGGGTATGATGATTGTCTCAGAATTGCTTGTTCGGCAAGACGGCAGAGTTCGCTGCAAGCGAGAGCGTAGTCTGCTCTACGCTCTCTTCGCTTCGCCGTCCATCATACAGCCTGCTGTCTCAGGTGCGACAAGCTTGTACAGCCTGTCACGGCCTGCCGGTCCCTCCCCAATGAACATGGCCCATCACCATGAACGTGCCACGTTTTGTTCCGGCAGAGGAAAGCCTGACGCCTCCCCGTGATGGTTCGGGTTTGTGCATGACTGTGCTCGCGCGAATGTCGGAAATCATCCGACACACGCCAGGAACCCACGATCAGGTGATCGTCGTCCGCATGAGGAGATCACTAAGTCAGACGCCGAGGTTTCTCTCCCAGGTTGTATGGTGGTGGTGGTGCTGCTGCTGCTGCTCACCCTCTCTCTCGCTCGCCCGTCGTATCACGTAATGAGCCCTTCCGCAAACCATCCCCCAAATCGCGAATCCTACAGGGCTGCCTACCCTCTCTCTCACCACACAGTCCTGCCCGCTCGACATTGCTGGTGATGATCGCCCTCGCTTGGCTTCCGCCTGCAGGCTAAGTTCGAAAAGAGACATAGCAATACTGCTTACGGTCTGCCTACGGCGACAAGATGCAGCTCCGACTCCTTTTAGTCCTAGTGCGCTATAAGCAAGCTTTTCCACTGCAGCTGCGAAAGACAACACTCTTCTCCCCCTCTTCTTAGCGAGGAACTCCGAGCCCACTCTACCTCCTTCGAACGCTTTTGCCCGGGCATCACTCGATGGAGACCGTTTGTTCGGAGAAGTGTCTATTTAGAGTGGGCCGTTGTTTCATCTATCACCTCTGTTTATAAGGTCTGCAACGCTCTCTTCGTCTCTGACACTCCCAGCTCCAGTGCCGGTATTCAATTCCGGCGCGAGGTCCGCAACGCTAAGCAGCGTTCTTTCCAGGTCCTCCCATGGGAACTATCATGTCACAGATGCCCGTTTCCCCGAGATGGCGCCCTACACATTGTGCTGCCTCAACTTTGGCTGGATGAGCAAAGCCCTAACCTAGGCCGGATTCGATCATAAGCCCCGGCCGGCGGCGAGGGGCAGGCGGCGGTGGCGGCGGCGATGGTTAGTGAGAGCATCAGATACGCCCGTCATCAGCCGTGCTGCAACATGCAGCCGGAAAGCTTCTCAAAAACTCACGGTTCCATTCTAATCAGACTGATGAGGCAACACGAGAAAGGAATAACACTTCCTGGCACGCAGCCAACATTATGCCTCTGTACTTGTGCCTGTGCCTGTGTCCATCTCTGTCCCTAAGTACGAAATTCTCAGCGTATGTTGGCTTATGTCATGAATTGTGACGAGGCAAGTAGCTACAGGATGCAGCAACAGCAGTAGCACTATCTTGAGTATGTTCGCCATCATCGCCATCGTCGGCATCACGATAGCCATCGTCGTGAATACAATCTAGTCGAGAGGAGGAGGAGGAGGAGGAGAAGCTTGCCAGCAAGGATTTCACTCTTGACTCATTTCCACCCGACAAGGTGGGACTCTGCTGGGGGGGTAGAGCGGTGCCGCAGGCTATCCCCCATAGGGTATAGGTGGCTTGCAGGTGTCCACGTTGCCGGGTTGGCGTCTCCGTGCTGCTGCGCGAAGCAGAGATGACAGATCCTTGTGCTCACACGTGGCAGCCATAGAAACTCAATCTCACCCCCTCTACAAGCCTTGGCTTGCGTGTTCTTCGCCGGGTCCAAAAGACGCCAGACGCCAGACGCCAATCGAATGCCCAGAAGACGCCGCGTCGCGATAGACCTTAGGATTCCATCCTCACCTACTCTATGGCAGTCAGTTGAAGGGTGGCGTGGACCCACTGGAGGATCCTGCATCTCGTGGCCTGAAGGGGAGCATGCACGCACGTGGCGGCTCAAGGAACATGCTGTCTGGCGGTGGACAGGATGGCACATGTAAAGACAGCATTCATTGTGCGGTGGCCGGTACGCTTCTCCCCCCACCCCCCAGCCAAAAATGCATCGGCCACCTTCCCAGGATCTTGGGCAGGTTTCGATGCATGATCCCGTTGCTCGAAGGGGAAGGGGAGGGGGGATAGCTATTGTACAATGAAACAAATCATGTGTCAAATCTTTCTTCCCGGTTTCCAGATGTGGAGCACGCTAGAATATGTGTGCTGTGCCGTAAAGGCCACATAGTACGTACTGCCGTTGGCCGTGAGGTGTCGATGGCGCCCACGTGGGCGGACGGGATATGGTAGTGCACTTACTGCTCTCTGCCTTTGGGGAGTGAGTGAGTAGCATGTCCACGCTTGCAGCGCCCGTATTGCTGCTTGACGCCGTCGCTAGCGATGCGCCTCGAGCGACTCTCCCTTCTCGCGGAAGCACCTCACCATCGGCCAGACGCCTTATATCTTGCATCTGGTGCGTAGAGCTGTCAATCACTTGGCCAGCGCTGTCGATCACAGGCGGCGACAGCAAGGAAATGTCCAATCACGAGGTGAGGCATGCACCGACAGCATCACTCCACTTGCAGGTTGCATATCTCGTAAGAGTCGCGCTGCACCGTGAGCTGGGATCCACCCCTGACAAGAATCAATTGATCAACCCAAAAACCCCAGCCACACGGCCATGTGGGTGTCGCAGAATAGAAGCATGGTGCCACCAAGCTAGCCTGTGCCTTCCCTGGGAAACCCTCCATGCGCATCTTGTAAGGCCTGACGTCGGCGCCATTAAGGACCGGCGTTCGATGGAGACCATGACCGGCCAAGGTGCAATTGCCACGTCGTACGAACGCGTTTGAAGCAGTGACAAGCAGGCGTGTGTACGAGCTAGACAAGCCGCATCTGACTCGCGATACATACAAAAGCCACCACAGCTTTCTACACAGGGTGCGAGTGATGACGATACGACCTGACTGACAAGGCATGCCCCCCCCCTTCCCCTTCTCCCCATCCGCTCCTCTCAACGATCTTTCCTGCTGTCAGTCGTCTGATCGTACGCTCGATAGTACTCAGGATAGCTGGCCCTATACCCCAAGAGCCAGCCAAGCCACCGCCCTACCACAACACCAAACGCATAGCTCAGCGGCCTTGCAATCCACCCAGGCCCAGGGAATGCCAGGCTGACCTCTGCAGAGTCAAGAAACAGCAGCAGCTGTGGCAAGCTGGGAGCCACTTTCTGCTGGTGGCAGTCCTCAAGATACGAGTACAGGTTCCTAAAGAACCGCTCTGTCGCGCCCTCCTCCTCGCCGGCAGGGGAGATCAGTGTCGACAGCTCGATGCCGCACGGCTCCGTGCAGGTAGGGTCGACCTTGAACGTGTGCCGTAGCAGCACAGGTATAGTGATCTTAGTCTGCTCATCTGTCGCCGAGACAGTGAACTCTCTGCCTTCGAGCGTGAAGATGAATCGCCTGGCGTGCCGGGATGCAGGCCCCCACTAGTCAGAGACATGTTTGCCCTCGCATCTATGAAATCCGCGCGGGTGGGTCTCCACTCACTCACCCATGTGTCACTGTGAAATACTCCTCCTGTCGCCAGTGCCAGTGCATAGGCGGTATGAGCAGGTTCTCGCTGTCGGGAACCCCTTCCAGCTTCGATGGGGCTGGGAAGTACTGCTTCTCGAAGAAGCTGTGCCCTCGTGGCGGCTCCGGCCAGGTTACTGCGCGCGCGCCATTGAACGTGGTCATCTCGCTGGCTTGCGCCGTCTGGCTGCGCTTGACGTGGAATGGCATCCTTGGTGGGTTGGACTCTCGCAATGCCCGCGTGTGGCCTGAAAGCAAGCGAAAGTTGGGTTGTGTCGGTGTGGTTTTCCCTTATCACTGCCCCTGATGGGCGGGGTAGCGTCAGCTGGTGATCCTACACGGTACAGTTGTTGACGTGCAGCATTGTAGTGGATGGTGCATGGCAACTGGGGTGTCTGAACGGTACCCAGCTGGCATCGGTCTTGGGCGTCTCAGCGTAGGACTCCCAGATTGATCGAGAAAGTCAGGCTAGCGCCTTCGTATGATTGATATTAACACTAGACAAAGTCGTGTACATGATCATCGCAAGAACCCCCATCATCCGTATGCATCCAAAACGCCATTCACGATCGTCAGAACAAAGCTCATCATGGCGCCTCGCCTTCCTGGTGCTCAAAAATCAAATCGACCTGCTTGACAGGGTGCAGTAGCATGGCAGGCACACACAACCTCCCCTCCCCAGCCAGCTCCTCCTCCTCACCGCCGTCGTTGTCCACCTTGAACCCGAGCCATCGCTTCCAGAGGTTTGGCGAGAAGCCAGCGTGGTAGTACCAGGTGGTGCCGAGGAAGTTGTGCTGCCTCTCATCAGAGAACACGCTCGTCCGGGCACCGCCCGCCGCGCCGTTCCTGCCATTGTTGAAGACCGCATTGAGGTATGATGTCGGCCACGCACGGTCTATGTAGACGGCGTGCGGCGCGTAGACGGCCTTGAAGCCGTGATGCAGCGCGCACGAGCCCGGCCACATCTCCGAGAACATTGTGTGTCGTGACGTGGAGGTCTCCTGGTGCATGGTTTCCAGCAGGCGTCGCGAGAGACGCGAGGCGGTGATGATCGCGGTGCGGCGTGGAGGGTAGCCGGCACTTGTGTCGTAGCCTGTCACATCTTCCGCCAGGATCCAGTTCGTCGTGTGAGGGTCGAAGAGCGGGTTGAAGGTGATGAGGTCCGCTTCCTCTCCAACACCCCACACGTAGTTGTCTTTGTCGTAGGAGGTGCCTTCTGGCGGGTAGATATCGGTGGTATTGTCATGGACGTCGTTTGGTCCTGTTGGAGGCTCTGGGCCCCATACGGGCTTTTCAGGCTTGTTGGCGCTCACGTCAAAGGGAGAATGAGCCCCTGCATCAGGTCCCATCTTGTTGTAGACACTGCTCTGATGGGCCGTACCATGATCTAACTGGAACTTGACCATGGTCCTGAACTCGTCGTAAGAGCCATGTTCGGAAGGCAAATAGAAACGGCTGTTTCGTTCCCACAGACCCTTGCGAGGCTGCTGCTTTGCCCATTTCCCAATCTTGGAGAAGAGGTGGTAGAAGTGGCCGGTATAGCGAATGTCCATCTCCCAGTGCCAGAAGAAGTCGTATTCTGGGTGTATGTGGGCAAAGTATTGCACAGGCATGTAAGTGCTCCTGTATGCGCCATGCACCGGTAGGCCTCTGTAATTGCTCTCTTCCATGCCGCCATAGATAAGGCCCATCTGGCGCTCAGTCCAGAGGGTCCCCATACCACGGAACTCCTCTGGTAGACTGTTGTTAAGGGTTTCCTGATACAGCTGTTCGTCCGCCCATATCTGTAGGTTGTCGTCCTTCACGTGGACGAGGAAGTGTATGGTATACTCATTGCCGGACTGTAGTGAAAGCTCATTAATGAGAGCTCTTAAGTAGAACATGTCTTCCTGGTCGTACTGGTAGTCCCACCAAGTGCGAATGATGACGGCTGTTCTCGACATCAACTTCTTGCCGCTAGGTCCCTTTGCATCTGGCTTCGCCTCGTTAGAACTCGTAGATGACGATCCAGCCCCTAGATTACCGAACCAACCAGGCTCAGTCTTGAATCGGTGTGCATTTGCCTCGGCGCAATCCTGCTGCGCGTGCGCCCAATTCAAGCCTCGATAGTCAATCTCCAACTCATCACCCCAGACAAGCTCGGCACCTTCCCTGTGACCGTCAATGCCAGCTCCGCTACCACCATACTTCCTGCTATACCCATAGCCGTAAGGCCCTAACCGTCCAAATCTCTCAAAACAGACATCGTTCCTTAGGCCAAAGAGCTCATGGCTGCCATACACTGGCTCAGGGAAGCCTTCAGTGACGCCCTTGTAAGCGAGCAGTTGCGGTATCTCCGACTTTGTCTTGTTATCAAGGTAGCACTTCACTCGAGGCTCGAAAACGTCGGCGTCTTTCTCATTCGTAAATGGATCGAATCTGGTCGCCTTCTCCAGGAACGAGCTCTTGGTCGCGTCGCCCTCGTCTCTCTTTTGAAACCCACCGTCGCGGATCTTATCCTCATCTGTCTTTTGCTGCATCGCCGCCTCGATCAGCAACTTCAACTCCTCGTCATTCCCCTTGGGATACTCAGGCACATTAGCTTCCTTCTGCACTAATTTCCGAATCCCACCGTGATACCGCTTGAGGAAAGGGAATTGCTCCCAAGCCGGCGGTTTTGGATCTTTCTTGGGTCCGAGTTCTACAGTAGCGCGGCTGGCCCATGACGCCTTGACAAGCGTGGAGATGAAGACGAACAGCAGCAAGGCAATGACGAGCGTAAAGTACCGTGTGAAGCGCCGCCGCGGCAGGTGATAGCGGTGCGAGGATATGCGTGGCTTGCCTGAGGCAAGGATGGGTTGGTGGGAAAGGTCGCGAGATGGGGCGAGAGAAGGCGCGTCAACGTCCGAGTCCGAGTCGTAGGTGTGTTCCTGCTTCTCATTATCCACGAAGTTACCGGAGAGCGAGCGATATCGGCTTGCCATGATGGCGGATGGATTGGCGACGACGGTGCGCCGTGGGTTGTAGCCTTTTGCTACGATACGAATCGGCTCATGCGCAGAGTTCTGATGATATTCGTCACCTCAACGAGTGGAATTTGGGCGAGAGAAAGGTGCTGAGTTGAACGTGCAGCTGTGCTTGAAGGCACGAGTAGTCTAGATGGGATGTTTCGTTCTCGACAAGATGACAATATGTGACATCGAAGTCCTAGACGGTTGCAGCAAAAATTGAAGGATAGTAGAGCCTATCAGGCCAAGAAACAAGACCCTGGAGAGTACATAAACAGCCGACTTGGGGGGCAACCAATCGCCTTGCGCTTCACTTTGAGAGCCGTGCACCGTTCTGTGCTTAGGCCTGGCATTCTCTTAATAATGACATGGAAATCAACGGTTGGTAGATCAACACTGTTGAACAATGTACAATATGAAGTAATATAAACACTCATTACATCGAAATGAAACAGAAATTAGTCCGAGGAGACTTGCCTTCGACAACGCAGCCGAGATGCCTGGGAACCCTTACTGAGGCTGTTCACTGCTTGGCAATTGGACTGTCTCCTTAGCTTCAACAAACTCAGAGTCAGGACTGCTCACTCCAGATGATCTGTCTGGTGGCATTGGAACCTCGAGATTCCCATTTTCAGGACCATTGTCGGTTACAGCGGCGCCATCTGGCGCTTCCCCATTCGTAATGTTGCCATTTTCAGTTGCGGCCGCCGCCGCAGCAGCCCGTTCGGCTCGTTCTTGCTCTCGTCGTACCAAGGTCTCGTAGTTCGCGCGCCTGGCTTGTTCTTCTCTGATCAGCCTCAGCCGCTCAACCTCAGCAACACCTCCGCTCTTTTTCAGTTTGTCTTGCTCCACAAACTTTCCAAGCTCTTGCTCGAATTCTCCGCCTCGTCTACTCTCTAGCTCCCTCTGGCGGGCCCTCTCAGCGCGTTCAATCGCCTCGAGTCGCGACTCATGGTTTGGCTGCAAAGCCCGCACCTCTCCAAGGACACCGTCTTTGGCTTTCTGAGGATCAGCGCCGGGGTCAAGCGCAAGTGTGTTCATCGTCCTTGAAGTCGAGCGTGAACCCGTGCCAGGAGCATTCGAGCTTTGCAAGTTCTGTTGCTTGGTGGCTTCCTCGACAAGGGCGAATGTCGCAGCAGCCTTCTCAAGATCGTCTTCCAGATCAGCGGCAAGCTCTTCTTGCATGGTCAACAGGTCGCGATCGTCGCACACAACTTGTAACTCCTTCTCCCATATCTTGGTCCATACAGGCTTTTCACGTTTGAGGAATTCCTGCATTTTCTTGAGGTCGGCAGTAGCAACACTGATGTCCTTGCTGACCTGCTCGAGCTGTCTTGGCAATGGGCGGACACCACGCAACACCACATCTTTCCGAAGATCCTCCACAGTGTCTTGGAGATCGTCTACACGATTGACTATCCGTTCGCTGTCATCGGAAAGTGACTTCTTGCCCGTGTTGACATATGAACGGCCCGAACCGTTGTCTATGTTTGGGAGCGCGGCCTTTGCAGCAGTCGTCTTAACTGCGGCAGCCTTTGACCGTATGGTCGCCATGGAAGCGCTCATATCCGATACGAAAGATGTATAGGTCTGTCGGACAACGGCAAGATCCCTGCGCAGCTTCTGCACCTCGTTCAGTTGTCCGGCTTTGTCTTTGTGGGATGCTGTACGGCTGATGTTGCTTGCTGTGCTTGTAGTTGACGATCGTGTGGACGGCGCAGCAGCTATGCTTGCTAAGTCCTTCGCTGTTTCTTGCTGGCGCTCAGAGACTCTCTGTATCGTTGTCTGTTGATCCTCGATGCTCGTCCTGATGCCTTCAACTAAACGCTTCAACCCACCAAGCCCATCATCGAAATGGCGTTTTACCTCTTCCAGAGCCTCAAAATTCAAGACAAGTACAGAGCGCTCTTTGACGTCGCTCATGTCCTCCAACTCATGCCGGACACCTGACACCGGATCCTGAATGTAGATCTCAGGCAGATCCCCATGAGTGTGAGTATTCCAACCGAACTTATCGATGAACGCCAACTGCAGTCGTCCGAAGTTGATCTCGCCACCATCTGGGAAGACGCATTTTTTGATCTTACTCTTGTATTGCAAGAATAGAGTGAGCTCCTTTCCTGACTGCGGTGATCCATCTGGTATGAAGATTTGCGATGTCGGCGGTGTCTGGACCTCCACCCGGCGTTCTGAGGAGCCGTGTTTGGGGACACTCGACTTTCGTTGTTCGACGGTATCAGCTGGAGAGGACTCTCGGAAGCCTTCATATGGGCCAAATGGTTCATGAACTGGGCCATTGAGAGTTGCACTGGGCCCATCATGATCTGGAGAGTCTGGGAAAGGGTATCGTGCCAACTTGTCGATTGGCGTCTTTGAGATCTCATTGTTCAGATCAGCACTCTCACTGGAGGGGGTAGCTTGATTGCTCTCTACAGCTTGGGGTGCCTCTTCGGATAGACGTCGGGCTTCTCGTAGCCTACTGGGCGAGGTTTCGTACTTCTGCTCATTCCTCGAACGCGCACGGCTGTGTAGTAAGCTACCTCTCGAACGCACAGCATTCATTGACTCGCGGACATCGCGACCGCGGTTCGGTATTGGAGAGTGTTGTGCAGGAGGCACGCTTCCCACACCATTGACCGAGGTGCCAAGATGTTTCGAGATGTGGTAAGCTGAGAAGCGGCGAGAAGCCCTTCGTTCAAGGTCGCCGCCACGTTGAAGTGCTGTAAGTGCATCGCTCTGTTTCGGTGGAGGGCGAGGAGGATTGGCTTCTCGGGTAGACTGGAGCTGCTGCTGCTGCTGCTGCTGCTGCTGCTGCTGCTGATAACTCTCGTTCGTGGGAATGGTGTCTATCTCTGGATAGGGTGCAATGACAGGGATGTTCTGTAAAGCGTTGCTGGACACTGACGAACTCGAGTCGTCTCTTTGGATCTGAGCCTGGTTGGGGACATTTTGTCGTGGCACCTCCTGGCGTCTTGGTGATCCCCTGCTTGTGGGGGCACTTGTTGTTCGTGGCGGAAGTTCGTGGCCGCCAAATTCACTGCTCCCGGCCCTCACGGCGTATGACTTGCTGCTCGAGGCTCTAGTCGGGACATCTTCCAATTGCTGTGTGAGGGTGGAATCCAGACTTACATTACTTGCCGTAGATGCCTGCCTAGGTGGTTTTCCATCCGAAGTCACGTTGCCTCCTTTCTGGCGTAGCCGCTGTTGCTTCTTCTTCAACCCATGTAGCAAGTTGATGATAATATCTCGAATGCGTGGCAGGTACTTGTCCAGACTCGCCTGACTCGCTTCCTGGCTCAGTGTATCTTCCAGGATTGTGCGTAACAAGTCCGGCACAGGCCCAAGATCTTGCGTCTCGACACCGATAGAATTGAACGCTCTGCAGGCAATGTTGAACTCATAACCCAACCGCACGTAGACGTCTGATACATCGGTCTCGGATGCGTTCCCTCGCGACCATATTGTGAGGGTCTCGAGAAGCTGCTTGGTAGCAACGAGCAGGTGTGTGACCGACTTCTCGATGGTGGAGAGCTGCTGCTGAGGCTGTCATGCGCTTAGCGTTGATTACACGTCAAGGGCCGCATCTCCTACAAAAACCTACATTCTGCTTTGACTTCCCACTAGAGGACCGTCCTGAGCCACCACTGCCCCGTTGCTGCTGAGATTGTTGCTGCTGTTGCTGCTGTTGCTGCTGCTGCTGCTGCTCTTCCTCAGGCACCTGTATCGTGGCTGGATCCGTGAAGTCTAATTGTTGTTGGTACGGCTGCCTCTGCCGGAACTGGGCATCGTAGGACATTGCTGGCGCAGTAGCCGTAGCAGGCGACTCTTAAACTGTAAGGCGGGACGCAGACAGGTGGATGACGAAAGGCGTTGTCGTTACAACCGGCTGCCCTCTCAAACGTGCTCAGACGTCGGGTGGAGAGCTCGTGTGCGATCCGGTCCAGCTTGCGCATGTCAAATCATGTGAACTTGGGCTCTCGTCGCAGGCCACCCCTGTTAGCGATGCCTGACCGTGACGAGATGCGGCAGCAGATATGTGTGCAGGCGTCAGGCGTCAGGCGTCAGGCGTCAGGCGTCAGGCGTCAGGCAACTGCCTCGGAGTGCGTGTCGCGCGTGGATAAGAGCAGGTGAACGAGGCGATGGCAACGGCTTCCACTGCGCAGCGCACCAGCAGATGCACCAGGCAAAGCATAGGCGACAAGAACGGGTGCAGGACTGCCAAGCCAAGAAGCGACTCGCTTATTGGGGAAAGCGGAGGGGCGGGAAGGTAGGGAAGGGAAGGGGAGGGAATGGGAGCGGCTCGCTCCATTACGTGACACACTAGCCGAGCCCCATTATCGTTATCATTGTTGTTGCTGCCAAATGTCGGGCTGTTGCTGTTATTCGCCTTACCTAAGCCTTGATGTGCTCCCGCCAAAGTTGCATGCTCCGCTGCCTTGCGAGTTGCGACCCGGGGCCCGCCACTGCAAGGGCCACAGTTCTTGGAGCAGACAGACGATGGGGAAATGTCCACTATGACGGTCGTGTCCGAGCAACATGTGCCCGGTGAGCCATAGGCCACGCTAGCATTTTCGACAAAGAACTGACAAGGCTGCCCATTGTACAGTACACTGGTACTGTGTCTTCGCGAGCGGGCTGCAAGACATATTCCTGTGCATTGACGCAGCGGGAGCTAATATGGATCAGGCATGGCGGCAGACCATGATTGGGAGCCCTGTCTGGCTGGTGTCAAAGGCCAAAGGTAAATAATAGACGGCAGAAGGGAGAGGAAAGGGAAAGGAAGGAAGGGAAGGGGAACGGGGGGGGGGGGGGAAGGACAGGGCCACGAAGGGTGCTGCCGCAGGACGTCGAGGCACACAGTACTGCACTGCACTGCACTGCACCGCACCGAGCTGCACGGCACACGCTGGAGCGTAGCCGTAGTAGTGTAGTAGTGGCAGTGGCAGTGGCAGTGGCAGCGGCACTGGTATCTAGTATAACTAATTAGTGCTGGTGTTAGTGTCGTTGCTGCACGTCTATTTCCACCACAATCACAAGATCGCTACGGCTGCCGCCCTCTCCTGCCCGCCTCGTCATACCCTCTTCGAAATTATATCGTGCCGCAGTCGTACTGTCTCCCTCCTGCTTTGCCTTGGCCTGTCCTGATTGTCTCCTCCGCTGTCGCTGCTCGCGTGAGATCCTTAACCTTGCCCCTTGCGCGCTACTTGAGGGGTCGTGACTTTCGTGCGAGTTCCATGAGAGCATTTGAAGCTCCACTACCCTCCTGCACCTCGCCGAGAAGCCGACAACTTCACGACTTCACCTCGCCAACACGCCGCACCATCTCCCCTCCCCACGCCCTCTCTATTCGCCAATCCTGTGGATGGCTGTGTTGACCTAGTCGGAGGCTGGTATCCCTCATTGGCAACATGAACGGGTCCAAACAGCAGTTGAAGGCTGGCGCTGGCGGAAAGTCCCTCGACAATGCGCGTAAGCAGGCTGCCTCTCCAGTCGACGGCCAGAACAGGTGAGACTCTCTGTTCGCTCCCCTCTACCGCCTACCTACCTTCCGTTCGTCATGCCAGACTCCATGCCGCACCCTCACCGCTCCTGGGCCTGTTTGCACACCGGCTACCGCTCCCCACACTGCCACCACCACCATTTCTTCTCTCTCACACACCCGAGACTGTGTGCTGCTGCTTCCTCCCTGCCTTCTTATGGCAATCATGGCCTTGGACATGTCCAGGCCTGCACGTCTCATGTGCGAACAGGAGCTGATCATTTCACGTCGCAGGAAGCAGCAATCGCCCCAGCCAAAGGCCTGGCAAGGCCCAAACCCCATCACGCGCGGTTCTGCTTCTTCACAGCCAAACGGGATTCAGCCCTCAAGGCTCGTCTCGCAGCCGCAGTCGAAGCCCAAAAGCGAGGGGAACGCCGAGAAACACGCTCATGACAGGCTTCTATGGGTGGTAGCACACTTCATCGGCCAGGATGCCACCATAACCCTGAACAATGGAGAGCAGTTCAAGGGTGTCTTCTGTGGTGCATCCCTTGAGCCTTCAGAGGCACAATATACATTGAAGATGGTGCAGCGCATAAGGCCGCCGACCCACCAACAGAGCAATGGGACTGTGGAGCTACTGGAGGAATACGTTGGCGATGGCGAAGATTACACCATGACATTCAATGTCCAGGATACCTCTGACCTCTTTGTGCCTGAGGTTGTCACCTCACAGGCACACTCTCTCTCCAATGGTACTCTCCATCCCTGTAAAGCTGCCAGAGTGAGGTTATACTAATCTGTGTGATTAGGCTCGACTGGAGGATCCTTTCGCACCGACACTGAGATTTCCACGAGAGACACGCGTATCCCACGAGAGCGCGAATTGAAGCGCTGGGACGGTGGTGGAGATGATGGGATCGACATGTCCCTTGGGGCGCCTGGAGGGGCTGGTTGGGATCAGTTCGCTACAAATGAGCAGTTGTATGGCGTACAGTCAACTTACGACGAGAACATCTACACGACTGCCATCAATCGTACAGACCCTCTGTACAAGCAGAGAGAGGCCGAGGCAGCCCGCATTGCTAGGGAAATCGAGGGCTCGGCGACTGTGGATGCACATGTCGCCGAGGAGAGGCGGCAGAACGATGCTCGTGATGATGGATTGGACGAGGAGGAGAAGTATTCGGGCGTGAAGCGTGAATTCGCACCCCTTGCGAAAGGCGCCGCTGGTTCCTACGTCCCACCCTCAAGAAGGCCCATCACAAACAACCCCACGGTTGCGGGTGCCCCATATGACCCGGCAATCATCTCGAGCCAACTTGCGAAGCCAGTCATAGCAACCGAGCAAGCAGCGGCTGGCTCTGAGGACGTGCCGGAGCCAACACCGCCCAAAGAGCCAACCCTTGGGGGGGTGGAGCCAAAGCAGACTGAGGCGCAAGCTGAACCCGCTGCTGCTCCTACCGATGCTCCCTCGCCTACCCCAGTCCCTGCAGCCGAGGTGGTGAAGAAACCTCTTGAGAACACTGCTGAAGACCACGTCCGAGGTGCAACCGACGCCTTCCGGCAATTCGCCAACAATGAAAAGCTACGCATCCGTCAAGCTCAAGAGCAGAAGCGTACAAATGCGCGCAACGAGAAGAATGTGAAGCTGAATGACCTGAAGAAGTTCTCAATGAATTTCCAGCTGAAGAGTCGTGTACCAGACGACCTTGTACCAATCTTGGCAAAAGATCGTGCAAAGCAGATGGAAATCAAACGCAAGGCTGATGATGCTGCGCGTGTTGCTGAAGAAAGGAAGACGCAAGAGAAGGAGAATCCAAAAGCCGACCCTCTAGCACTTTCAAGTAGTACCTCTGCGACTCCTGCCAGCGGTTCGACAAGCACGACCCCTTACCACCGGTCACGCCCATCTCAAAACATGCGCAGTCCCTTAAACCTCACCACTCAGAAGAGCGCATTTGGAATTCCAGGGCAACGGCAATCGTCTGGGCACAGGATCGCTGGCCTACCGCCCATTGAACCACTCCCAGAGAGTATCAACTCGAGAATCCCATCCGCAACTCGAAGCCAGGCGACTACAGCATCATCGAATGATGCCCCAATGAGTCCAACTAAGCGCCTGAATGCCGGCGCCTTTGAGTTCAAGCCTTCCACATTCCAGCCATCAGCAGGCTCTCCAAGCCCACAGCGAAAGCAGAGCATTGCAGAAGACTTCTGGGGAAAGAAGAAGGCCAATGCAGAATCTGAGAGGCAGGACATATACGACGGTTCCCATTACAATGTGATCGCGGCTCTGCTCAATGGAGAGTATACAGAGGAGCAGAAGAGGAAGAATGCAAACAATGGCGGCGTTCCGTTGCCGTTCGTCACACCGCCAACATGGACAGTCCCACAGGAACGAATCAACACCTCTTACTTGGACGCTTTCCCCAAGAGCCAGGCACAGAGTCAAGGCGCCTCACCGATGCAAACACCGCATCCAAACGGCCCCATGCCCCACGCACATCAACTGCCACCACAGCTACAGGTACCTCACCTCACGCCGCAACAGCACCGGTTCTTCCCGCACCCATCAGGCCCTATGGATCCACGGATGCAACTAGGTCAGAATGGATCTGTGCAGAACTCGCCACGCTTCGGCCAGGCCCAGATGGTTTTTGGCAATCAGATGCAGGGAATGCCGATGCAGAACTTCGCAGGGCAGCCCATGCCTGCTTATATGCCGAGCCCATCCATGGCTCACCGTCAGATGCAACCCCCTCCTCCGAATGCACAGATGATGATGATGCCAGCCCAGCAGTTTGGACAAAGTAAGTCCCGCAAACCCAAATCAAACCCCAACAAAGCGCTAACACAGGGCCAAGTGCCGATGCGGCCGAACCAATACCCTGGCGGTCAGTTCCAGCCAGGGATGGGTCCTATGGGTGGGCAGATGATGATGCCTTCAGCCTCGAACGGACCGTACATGAATGGACACATGGCGCCCCAGCCATCCTTCTCGCCAATGCCTCATCACCCTCAGCCGCAGATGCACCACATGCAGCCTCAGGGTGGTCCAGCAGGGTACTCCGGATCACCGCGCCCTCCCATGATGCAGCACCAAGGCTCCCACCAGGGGTTCACACCTGCCGGGCCACACATGCCGATACAGCCACACTTCGCGCCATCTCCAGGACACGGACAGCATCCGTACCCATACCAGCCGCAGAGGCAGATGTCAGGGCAAGGCAACGCATTCCCACAGATGACACCAAGACAACAGGCAGCGGTACCACAGATGGGAGCCAGCCCTGGCCAGATGCCAGCTACCGCGCAGGGCGGCGATGAAGGGAAATGAGCCGTATCACGACGTTCAAGGGGACATGTCTAAAGATCGCCCCAAGATCAAAGGTAGCTAAGATGATGTCTTGTCAAACCTCGGACGACTTCTCGAGCAGACAAGATATGTCGATGACTGCAGCAAGGTAGGCTTGCCCGATCAGACTAAACACGGCACCAACGTCTAGATCTAAACGGAGATGGACAAGCAACTCTCCCGCCGTGGGCTTTCGGAGGAAAGGGACAGGCTGGAGGTAAATGGCCATGTCCGGATGGCGGCCTTTTCTTCAATACACTAAAGGCGATGACTGGTCAGGCAAGTATCCACCCTTCCCAAAGGGTTGCCTGGAAACCCAGCCTGGAAGATGTGATGGGAGCCCCCAGACTAGCTACAGTGTAGTGGCCGTAGAGGCGAAAGCATTCATTAACGCGAGCGAGGATGGAGGGGCTAGATAGACAAGACATCTGTCGAAGACATTCTCGCCAATGCTAAATAGCCAACCAAAGATGGCTTCCCGCCACTGCCGAGCGTCCAATTATGTGCAAAGATAGTGATGTTCCAGTTATCACTCTAGGCGTCACAAGCAGTTGACGCTGCTGAGACTATGATTGCTTTGACTTAACAGGAAGCCGTGTCAACCTCTCACACGTCCGAAAGATGCGTGTGTTGCGGAGAGATATCCACATACCACTGTTATGGTGCAGTTGCAGCCCCAGGCAGAACCCCACGCCAAGGGATCGAGAGTTCCCGCTATCATTCATCGTTGTTGTGTCTGCATGTCTATCTGTCTGCCGTATTTGCTCTGCTTGCCCGACCTTCTCACTCTGTCTTGGTTGCGGCGTGACGATCAGCATATATCGCCGCACGATAATGGGTATCAAGCTCTCCTACAGAAAGGGTACCCAGGTGATGATCCACATGGATCTCACAGATCGGCAGCCCACCGCCGACGTCACAGCGAGACGAAGCGGCCTGCCCCAATGGATGGACAAAGCCAGCTGCACCCCAGCCCAGTCGAGCCAGGCCCCCTTGCTCTCTGCGCTCTCGACCCCTCATTCGCACTACAACAGCTACAACAGTGTTTTGCTGGGAGGAGGGGGGCGAGACCCATCTATCAGGTACCTTTTCTCCCTCCCTCCCCCTACGATTGCCATTGTTGTTTGCCCTCTCTACACGGCCTCTTGGTATACGACATGGCTGCCCTGTCCACATGCGCGCCGCTTTTCTTTTGCCTTCTGCCTCCTCCTTTTGCTTTGCCTTTGCCCAGCTGGGCAGTCCAGCGTAGGTTGTCGGCTGGAGAAGGTCACTGCAGCAGCAGGTTGGGATGGGAGTGTGCCCTTTGATGGTTCGCCCTAAGACTCCTACTAAAATGAAAGTGGGTTTTGAAGGGTCTCTAGACCATGACTTTAGGTTTCCTTTTCCCTCCCACACTACCGCCACCTCACCTCTGTATCGTGTGATTGTTGGTTTTTCTTAGCAACCCTCCGTCTGCAGCAGAGTCTTCCTCCCCGCCATGCTCTGCGTTTGTACGTTGCTGCGCCGAATTTCTCCATCCTGAACCGAGTTGTACAGTCACAAGGCTCTTTGTTGGTATTGCCTTCCCTTGATCTTCTCTACAGCGCTCTGGTTCTGCGAGGCGCAGGGTGTAAAGACGTCCAGACCTCACCCGATCAGCGGTTGATAGCTTCCCGCCGGACAGTCATACGTCTCAGCTCTCCGCCATGGCTGCAGATAAAGCGGACAACAAGGCTGTCGACCATGAGGCCGTCCTGACGGGCGTCATCATATTGGCAGCCCTTTACAGCAACTGTGTCGAAGCGTTCAACCTCATCCATCCAGGACCGAAATGGGTGAAGGACGAACAGCTCGAGCTCGCCAAACTGGGCATTGTGCAGGCCCGCCTCCTGATCTGGGGCGACATCATGGGCATCACATCCCCTCCTCGCAGCGTCACAAACCGCGCAGTGCCCAGACACCCTAGCGCGGCATATCCAGACGTCAAGGAACCGACATTCTTCACAGCGCGCGATCACAGGCTAGACGAGCCAGCGTTCAGGACGCAGGTCGAGGATGCCTTGAACGCCATAGCGGACCGCTCGGCAGGTCTGTCACGGGAGCAGATGATGGAGAAGTTCGGGCTGAAGCCGCCGAAGAAGTTTATCAACCGCTACCAGCCTGCGACTGACGTAAACAGGCTTGAAGGCTTCAGGGAGAAGTACGAGCTGCTACAGGAGGTCGCCGAGACCTACGCGCGCATCAACACGAGCAGGCAGGGCTCGATCGCTGCGCAAGCCTGGCAGATAGCAGACACGACACGGTTCGCCACGTTCATCAAGCTCACTCAAGAGAAGGTCGACCTGCTGATACAGATCTCTGATGTGGAAGAGCGGGTCAACAGGGCGATCAGGGTGGACATCAGAGCGCTCGGCTGGCATCTGACAGCCGACAGGACGAGGATCGCGCAGGACATCTCTAAGCTGAGGCTGATACAGGAGGCACACAAAGACGAGTATCCTGTCGCGGTGCGAGCCTGCAACGAGGCGCTGGCGAACATCGAGCGCGAGAAGAGGGAGAACGCTGAGGATATGGCAGAGAAGCTGTTCCCCTCATCGACCGCCGGGAGCAACGGCTCTACAACACCCTCGGCAGCACACCACGAGAACGTCAGCGAGCCCACGCAGCCGCATCAACACAATCTCCCAAAATCAAATGGCCACCTGGAAACCAAATCAGACAAGCATGGCAAGCGTCCAGGGCTCTTCGGCATCTTTCGCTCCTTTCGTAAGGACAAGCACCCTGAGTTCCGCACCCGCAACGCCTCCGTCGCTGCCCAGGGCGGCTCAGACGACGCTGGGCCTGAACGCTCCCTCTCCCATCCAGGCCACGCGACTGATGGCCCTGAGGTCGGCGATGGCGATGATGACTTCACCGCTCCTCTCACGGCTGTGCGCTCCAAATCTCTTGGCGACATCCAGGCGCCATACGGGTCCATCGACGATGAGCTCAGCAACCGGCTGGGCAGGGTGAACACGAACTCCACAGGCTCCGACGTGGATGGCCTGGACACGCCGCAGCTGGAGCAGATGGAGACGCTCAAGAGCATGATCAGCAGGCATGACCAATTCCACGGGATTGCCAGGACCGCGACGAAGGACCTGAGGCAGTACTAGACGTCGGGCACAGCTTTTGTTATGAAAGCGAATATCGCATAGGTAATTTCGTGTTTTGAGGCTGGAGACTGAGACGCTCATCGTCTCGGTATTGCTGCTATCGCGCTTTCTCATCATTTTGGTTGGATATGATCTACGGCAGCTTAATGATATACCCCCTCGTTCGTTCTCCTTATCAAGGCTCGTGGGTGACGGTCTCTCTTCTCTTGTTCTGTACCTAAATGGTTTCGCGAGGTAGCGCATCGTTATCAATACAGATCATCACAATATATGATCTTCAGTGTTCTGATTTCACCCCACCACACACAGCTACAACAGGGTGATGGGTTCCCTTGTTGACTTCCGACATCTGCCATGAAATCTAGATCACTCTCGCCATCTCTACTGATAGAGCTCAGACCTTCAATTGGCAGGTGAAGAGTCAGATGATAGTATCGCTTGTAAATAATTTTGTGTAGCAGAGTCTTAGGAGAAGTGAATGTATACTTGCTAGCTGAAAAGCGCCGCTTGTGGTTTGGGTTAAAGGGGTGGCCCTCACAGGTAACTGATAAGAAGGGCTGGTCGTAAGAGCGGTCAGTTGAGTTACAGTGAACCGCTTCGAGTGGTGGGCAAAGACGTTTAGGGAGCCAACATGTGACATCAGCAATCAGGTGGGTCGTGTTGAGAACGATGACATTGAATCTAAACCAGGCAGGAGCGACCTCACCATTGACTTCAAAAGGCAGCTAAATACTCGCAATGGCGCTTGTCTCGGCAACAATTGTTAGGATTTTGGCACAGGCAAGATATGGCTATTTGCAACCAGGCTAAATCCGAGACTCAGCCATCACAGGTTGATAATGGGAGAGCTATGACGACGGAAGAAAAAGAAGAAGACAAGCTGATAGAAGACTTCTGGCGCCATATGGTCCTCGACATTGGTACGAGAACCTCGAATGGTGAGTTGCCGGCCAGAAATGAGCAAAAGCATGTAAGAGCAGACTGTGTGGAAGACAAGCAGGCACCAGCAGGAAGGGTTGACAGAAGAGGATGCGTACCGGAAGGGAAGTGGAATGCTGTAATCACTACTTCTACATCGGACGCGTCCCCTTCTGCGGACAACGATCAAAGTCAGGATTGGAACGATGCAGTTGAGATCGCCCAGACGCCTCTGAAGAGGAGGTAAGTGAGAAACCATCTAATCATTTAAGGAAGGATGTTGAGGATTGTTGGAGCTCAGTGGGCTTTGCGAACTTTCCCTAAGCTGCAAGCTCTAGCACAGATGCTGGGTAGTCTTTCGCGGCCCATCACCAACACCAGTCAAGATGACTCTGCTCACGCCCCGCCTGAGCAACTCACCAACCACTTCAGTGCCTTCAGGAAGGCCGGCCAGCGCGACCTGAACAATCTGTCCCCTCTTGCCTTCCCAACCGACTTTATCATCGAGTAGGATCTTGAAGGTGCCTGCAACCTCCCCTTCATCCTTCGCGAGATAGTAGACCACGGCGTTCGGGCCTGCATCAAAGGTATATGCGCAAATCGGTCGGCCAGCTCTCTCATTGATGGCGTTCACAAGTCGTACCGCCGACCTCGAGGTGTCGTTCATATAGAAGATTGGTGGCTGAGTGTCAAGGCAGCATGCATGGAAGTTGTTGCTGTCCCTCATCGTCAACTCAGCAAACGCATCGAAATCTCTGGCCTTGACTGCCGCCTCCATAGCCTGCATGCGACTAGGTACGAGGTTCTTTGCACGGTGCTGAAACAGCTCACTTGTCGCCACGGTCGCCTGCATCCCTGTTGTGGAGCTGACATCTTTCTTGTCCGCGCTGGCAACCAGAACCAGCGCCCTCATCTCAGGCCAATGCTCAGCAGTCGCGACTTCATAGGCCTGGCTGTCGCTCCCATCATCCTTCTCGCCCATCCTCCAAGCACTGTATCCACCAAATAGACTCCTGCACGCACTTCCAGAACCTTGCCGAGCGATCCTACTGAGGTCTGTCGGCGATGCAGGCAACTCATAAAGATCTGCGATGGCTCTAACAAGTGCAGCGAACCCAGCAGCTGAACTGGCGAGGCCTGCGGCCGTTGGGAAGTTGTTCTCGGACACAAGCTTCAGCTTCATTTCGCTAAGTTTGGGCAGGCCAGAGTTTTTGGATTCGAGATCTGAGCGCAACTGCCTAAGAGACCGTAGACATGCTTGTGTACGTGCACCAGAGATGTCCTGGTCGCTGCCATTGAGAGAAAGGGTATCGGCAGTGTTCGAAGGGGAGCAGGTGGCGGTGGTGTGAGTACGAAGATCGTCCTGAGACAGCGTGACCGAAAGCGAGGAGTTAGTAGGTAGATTCAATTTGGTATCACGTTTCCCCCAATATCTATGTTTCTTGACTCAGTATGGGTAGGCTCTTTGTGAACAGAGGCGGTGACCGAGCATACTTAATGACTGCGATGTTCACGGGCGCATAAGTGCTTGCTTTGTATATATCTTGGTGATCCATGGCGAATCTTCTGTGAGGCTCTCGAATAGGCAATGAAATTCTAGCAACAGTAAAAGGTAACAAAAATGAATAGGTGGTTAAACAATGCCTCTGTGTGATTCTGCTTCCACCATCCATCCCCGCCAACAACAATTCTCACAACTGCCCACCTTCCTGTTCCTCTCATGCAGGGCTCAGACGGGCCGAGCCCTGCAGACAATGATCCGAGCTTCCTAATGAGTGCCTGAGGCTTCATATACAAACATGCGTACATGTAATAATAATCATGTATACATGCGCTAGAATTAGCATTCAGATTCACGAGCTTTAGGCTCGCAATATATTTGTTGACTGATGTTGTTGTTTGCCTGACGGGTGTTCCGCGTCAGGAAACGGACGCATATCATTGAGCTTGCCCACAGCTGCGAATGTCCTTTCCTCCTCTACAATTCGAAGATCTTTGCACCTACCCAACCGCTTACATCGCTCCGTCATGGCATAAATAATACTGCTGTTGACGGATTTCCTACTACGCCTACTGCTATCGCAACACTGCCACAAAGCAATATTGTACTTCCACCCTTCACCATTCTACAGCGACTCTTATACTACCATGGCTGCTAATCCTGCTGATATGCCTAACTTCGAAGAAGTAGCACAAGCGTCCCAGACTATAGTGGACAATTTCAGACGCTTCTCCAACCTGCCAGCAGTAGAAGGCGGCGCAGCAATCATAGGTCTTATACAGGCTCTACAACAGGGTCAACAGCAGCAGACGCAGCAGATGCGGCAGATACAGCAGAATCAACAGCAGCAGATGCAGCAGATGCAGCAGATGCAGCAGAGTCAACAGCAGCAGATGCAGCAGATGCAGCAGATGCAGGAGAGTCAACAGCAGCAGATGCAGCAGATGCAGCAGATGCAGCAGAGTCTACAGCAGCAGATGCAGCAGATGCAGCAGAGTCAACAGCAGCAGATGCAGCAGATGCAGCAACAGCTATTAGACATGGAACAGCGTTTAGCGACACGCATATCTGCATGGTACAGCCTGTTTTACTCCTATTCTGCCTATGCTAAACTAATGTAGGCGTAATAGCAATACGAATGTCCTTTCCCGCCTCCACAATTCGAAGATCTTTGCACCTAATCAACCGCTTGCACCGCTCCGTCATGTCGTAACTAATACCGCCATTGACGGATTTCCTACTACGTCTGCTGCCATTGCAATACTGCCGCAAGCAAATGCAAACGACTTGCTTGCTGCATTAGGCGAAGATGTTGAAGGGAACATTGCCGCAAAACGTCAGCGGGTTCGTCGCGCCATAGGCCTACTCGAGATTGCCGCGTAGGATTTCAAAGAAAGACGTCTTAAAGAAAGATGTCTTAAAGAAAGATTAGTGAAGGGAGCGAAAAAGAACAGATGTATTATAGAAAATTCAAGTCAAGCCTGCAACTTTAGCATCCCCTTATGTTCAAGACTTCTGTCGCCGAAAGAGGACGCATGAGCTTCCAATTTAGGAAGCATGTAACCCGTCAGTCTAAATTTATGTATTCTTGACTAGGTTTTCGTAGCCTTGTTGGTCCTCCTCCGCCTTCACCTAGTTGGAGAGTCGATAATGGGAAGTCCCAGAGCAGCTTGGCGACTCACAGCGCAATACCACACGCTGGGCCTTCTCAAGATAGCCGCAAATCTTTCGTTACCGGCAAGGGCAGGACATTATCGTGCTTAGAGCGGAGTGAGTCTTCAACCTGTTAAAGGTCAAGGACGAAAGATAGGTGATTCGCCAAGTCACATCTGATATGGACATGTCCTGGCGCGCTGACAGCCTAGTATAGTTGTTAAACCTTCCATCGCAAGACAGACGAATGACGTTTCTCAGATCCCAAGTAATGAAGTTGCTCGCATCTTGACACCTTCCCAGGTGTTCAGTTTGGGCCGTACGTCCAGGTAGAAGTTGAGCCCTTTGCTTGCGAGGCCACTACCTCCCTTTCCAGAGTAGAAGTCAATCACGTACTCCACCTCCTTACCACACCTATCGATAACCCAGTCATGACGATCAAACGGTTCTTGGTACCCTAGAAACATGTTCCATCTCGCTTTTGGTGTGAGCGCTTTGCTGTCACCGGCAAAACTTATCAGCCTGGGACCGCCACATGCTTCACTTCCATGTCCGGCTTCCCATTTCTTTATCTCATGCCATGCACGCTCGTTCACAGCGTTGTGAATGGGGACGATTGTGGCCATGTCTGGAGCTTGTGCATCGTGTCCTTTCCTCTTCATAGCATTGAAAAACATCTCTTGTGAAGGGTAGATCCAGTTACCACTATCTGCGTCATGACCGGTATCTTGTTCGTTGTTTGCTGGCCTTGCTGGCATAGCAGCGCGCTCGGCGGCATTTGGCGTTCGGTCGTGGGATGTAGGCAAGGCTCTAGGGATAGTGGAGATCTCGCGTGAGTTGTCAAGCCGGTACAACTTTGGCTGTTTCACTTGCGGCAGCCTTGAAACGGGTATGTATGCGGGTAAGGCGGGTTCCCAGCGACCATTGTCAAGGGAATATTTCAGAGGAATTGCAGGCCCTGGTCCCAATGACGATGAAGAGCTATGGGGATGAGGTGTTGCAGCCTGGCCTTTGGCCTTTGCTGCTTCTAACCACTTCTCCCGTGTCTTGTGATCGACAGGGCATTTTTCTACTGGGTCACTAGAGTCTGCCATTCGTGTCGTTGAAGTGAAATCACACCATGCGCAGCCGTGTTTGATGGAAAGTGTCTATCTATATTCTACATGAATACCCAGGTCCTGGGGCGGAACTCTCCCTGAGGCTAGCCGTAGAGGGTAATTCGTCATGTGTGGAGAGTCGGGAATGTGTAGCACCCTGCATATCTCACATACCTTCGATACTGAATAAGCGCGAGATAGAACGAAATACCTATGCGCCTTGATTGGGCTTTTGTTGGCCTCGAAAATTTAGTTGTACGCTCCTATCATCAAGTGCTGACGTGATTGGAACACAAGCGGAAAGACATTGTTGACACTGAACGCCAAAGCTTCTCCGCCATACACGAGGCCGATAATCAGTGTCTCCATTTAATGCAAGAGCCGGTGACTTGCCGTATGGTGGCCTTGAACGTGGAGGATGTGATGTTCCTTGAGACTAATTACAGTTGCTCTATGCGTAGCTGACAGGACCTCTAATGTATTGGTCAAAGAATGTATATACGTATGGTTTCCAAGGGGGTTGGGTTTGGGAGGGCGCTTTAGATTGATGAGAATCCAATGTTCTGTTATTCTCGTCAGGCGACCCGGTGCGAAGTGGGTTTGAATGCATCGCGAGTCTTCAGCAAATTTAGCCAGTCAATGCGAGCTCTTAATTCCCGTTTCGTACGGGCTGAAGTTCTTCAAGGAGCCAATGCCAAGCCTCACCCCCGAAATCCCGCATTGGCTCTCGGTGGCATGAAGCTGCACCATCTAGCAAGCCATTTATGGGACGCAGAATTGCTGATTCATACAAGAACTGTCAGACAAAATGCAGAGGGTTGTTCAAAGATCACAACAGGCAGTGAAGCAAGCCGCTCGCCAGAGAGAGCGGCGGAACGCTGTTCTCGACAGCGCAAAATCGTATGAACGCGCAAAGCAGCGACAGCGACGTCGGCAGGTGTTGACCGGAACCATCAAAGATGCACGGAAATCCCAGAAGGAAGGATGGGAGCTTGGAGAGCTTGCTCCACGCAGAGATACAGGTGTGAATGGCAACCTTTACGGGACAAAGCAGAGTTTCGACATCGTCCCTCCACCACTAGAGGAGAAGAACCGTCCGGAATGGTACCATTTACGCGAGAGCGATCGGGTCGTTGTGATCAGAGGGAGGGAGAAGGGAAAGATTGGGCGCATTACAAACGTGCAAGAGGAAAGCGGCAGCGTCATGATAGAGCGCGTGAACGAGATTGAGGTTGCAATCCCAAAGTACATGAGCATGGCTTCTGGGCATGATAGAGAAGTCACCGTCTACCCGTCACCGATACCTATTGAGAACGTACGCCTTGTCTACCCCCTACCAGACCCAGAGACTGGAATCCTCCGCGATGTCATTGTTGACCGCTTGGAGCCCATCAACCGTGAATGGGATTCCATCAAGCGGAAGCATACTGCTGGCGAACGAGTGATCCCTGGCACGAAGACCATCATCCCCTGGCCTGCTGCTGGAGAAGAGCAATTTGAGGACGCCGAAGATGATACACTGAGGATCTCGGTCGAGGAGAAGACATTCCGACCGTTCTTGGTACACCCTCCGATGCCTATGTCCGTGATCGATGAGTTGAGAGGCAAGTACAGCAAGTTCAGGACACGGCACGACTACGACTTTGTCGAGAGGATGGAGGCGATTGATGCCAGGGGCGAGAAGAGGAAGGAGCTGATCAAGGGTATGAGGACACCTCTACAGGAGCTGGCTGAGAAGAGGAAGGAAGAGAAGCCGACTCAGACCAGAGAGCTGTCGGAGGCTCAATTAGAGGCCATCGGGAGGGTCATCGCGCAGGAGAAGGGGATTCCGTCAGACACGCCAGTGCAACCCACTGCTCCTTGAAGGGAGTAAAATAGCATTGATGTTGGCTGTACACTATTGTAACAATACCATCGACTAGACAATATCCGCTACCGTAGTCTCTCTGGTGGCATAAAATCCATGCCGTGGCAGCAAATGTGGAGGACTTCCATCGAGAGAAGAGATCGACCGGCAGCGCATAGCCGAAGCGACGCGTAAACCGCGAGATCTACTGCCGCTATGTTATCAGTGCAGGAAAGCGAACCCTGCATGGACATGCGAAGATCCCCTAGAACTAGACGAGTGGCCTCTTAAAGCAAGCTTTCCTCATTATGTATAATCTGTAGATCTTTTGGGAAATTAAATCAGACGGTCTTTAAATGTAAAGGCTATCATCAGTCCCGGTGCCATGTTCCTAGGGGAGCAGCCGCGAAATCGAAGCCTCATGGGTAATCCACCGATGTCTTGATCAAGCAGTGGTCTCGACTTCTCCACCTGTTCTCATGCCATAGTAACAACACGAGGTGTGAGATAGAAAAGGAAACCTTCCCGTCTGGATGCAACTCATTCCTTTTTGTGGGAAGGAATACATGGAATAGTCATTGCCTGCGCCTAGCTGCTGCTGCCGTGTCACGGCGGTCTTCTCCTTCAAAATCGGACACCCTGCTTATGCCAGACTGTCCACCTCCCGGCTGGAACGCGGGATGGTAGTCAATCCCGAGTTCGCTTTCTGTCTGTACGGATGGCCTAGCTGCTCGACTGCATGGCGTCCATCTTCACACTTGCACTGGATGTCTTACTGACGTTTGCACTCTGCGAGATACGGCAGGCATCATGACGTGAGGTGACCCCTGGCATCTACCCCAGGAATCTAGACTGGACTTCTCCCAGCTTCGTTCACCGAGCAATAAGATGGCATGAAAGCACCCCATACTCCCCTCCAGATCGCACCGAAGCTGTCAGTCGCCTTGACAGGCAGTTGCCGTCCCACACCACCGGGGCTACTACTGTGCCTGTCCCATGGGGTATACCATACAGGGTGTGCACGGTGTGGCCGTCATCCCATCCAATATGCATAGCATAAACTCAAATCAAGCCAGACGGCAAAGCTACTCCGGATCAGTGCGCCTGTGGGAGCAGAGTCAGACGACTTCTCCTCGAGGGAACTAGTGCGAAAATGCCTTGGAAGCAAGGAGCCAGCACGAGCAGCAAAGAGGACAGCTCGCTCCGGAAGCCATGTGAGCCCTCCAAAGCCACCGCGGAACCACCCCGGCTGCTGTTGAGGGCACCTAGGCTCCTCCTGGCCAGCCAGCTTCACGGCCAAAACCAAGAGCACCCCAAACCTCTGGCCAGGCCTGTGGGTTTCCCTCCGCGTTTTGCTTTTGGATGGCGTCGCTGGGGTAGTGTGCAGGCGCCACCCATCGCCAATCTTTCCAAGACTACGGGGGGAGTGCCCCATCCCTCGTCCACCATCCACGAGCCATCCTAGGCTAGCGAGAGCATACGGGCAACAGGTACGCACCACGAGGACGTAGGGCAGCGTGGACTCGAGACGGGCTTTTCCCTTGACAAGACTGTGTGAAAATTCTTTCCCTCTCCCAGGGTCAGGGTGATCTTCTGCTGGCCGACCCTGAATACCCGCTGAATCGTTTTGTCTTGCTACGCAGCAGCGGACAGGACGGACCTGCGCGGATGGGCCAGAGCGTTATCAATTCGAGTCAGAAGTTAGTGCAGCACAGCACAGTACGTACTGTCTCTGTCTGCGGCCCTACTCACAGTAGCATAGACTGGGACCGAATAGCGCTGGCCGGGCTGGGCAGTGTGGACAGCCAACCCGACCCGCCACTGCGGGGGATGATGCCATCGATACTGCGCGCGGCCGCGTACTATTGAGTACTGGATCGCCGTCTGCGCGGGTACACTGGGGTACAGCGCAGCAGGCAGGAATGGGCAAAGGCGCGCAATAAGCTTCAGCGATCTCCATCTCCACTGAGCACTGGCACAAGGAAAAAAGCCACGAATCATGCGCCCTCGACTTCGCCTAAACCCAACATTTCGAGAGTTGTGCATCGGCTCGCTCCTTGGCCCTCGTGGTAGATGGTCTCTCTTCGAACTGTCTAGCTCGGACCTACCCTTAACTACCTCTTTACTCTCCCAAGTGTGTGCCGTCGCGTCTTTGGCAACATCCTGCCCTGGCAATCTACTGGCCCTTCCAGTCTCGCTGGCAGCGTGTACTGGACACATTTTCTAGAGAGACGCACGACTTCAAAGGACTAGCGGGCAAGTCCTGCAGTAGGACGTCATTACCATCACCAACTCTCTGTCACGCTCTTCGAGATGGCGCAAATGCGATATTGAAGTCTTCCCACGAAAACCCGCAACTACTTCTTGACCAGTTGCCACCCACACCTTCGGCGCTTCGGCGCCGACAATGGATAGTCGTCGCCCGAAATGGTATACAACGACCATGGCGAACTTAGGGGGCGGAGCGAGGCGGTATTGGCGGTCACCATCATCATGGTCGTCTTGTCCTTCATCTTCGTCACGTTCAGGATGATATCGAGGGCAGGGATCGTGAAGAAAGTGGCCGTGGACGACTGGATCATCTGCGTCGCGTGGCTCATCGCATTCGGCATGTCTTTCTCCATCTGCTACGCATGCGCCTGGGGCCTGGGAAGACATGAGAGCGAAGTACCCATCGAATGGCAAGGGACTCTGAAGCGTGCGAACTATGCCTTCAGCGTCCTATATCATCCTGCCCTCATGGCCTCCAAAACGTCCATCCTCGCCTTCTATCTCGCTTTGCCTTCGGGGAACAAGATTTTCAAGTGGTTTACGATCGGGACGCTCGTGGTGGTCAATGCCGGGGGCTTTGCCCTGTTGATGCTGAATGCCTTCCAGTGCTCACCACCTGCCGCCACGTTCAAGACGCCACTCCCGAGCAACGCATCCTGTACCGATATTGTCACCATCTATCTTTCCTCAGCACCTCTTAACATCATCACCGACATCGCCATTCTTTTCCTTCCTATGCCGATCCTTACAAGCATGCGCCTGCCTAAGAAGCAGAAGATCATTCTCGTCGTGACATTCGGATTCGGTATCTTCGTTACTGCAGTCGATGTGGTCCGCATCGCTTACCTACAGCAAGCAGCAGTCACCCGACTGGTCGAAATTCAAACCCAGACGGAAAGCAATGGACGCGCTGAGAAGAACGACTTTTCCTGGTATGCTTCACTGAGCTTCATGTGGTCCGCCGTCGAGGTCAATGTGGGAATAATGTGTGCATGTGTCCCTGCACTCAAGCCACTTGTCTCACGCTTCATGCCTCGACTGCTCAAGGACGCCGGAGACTCCGAAACGAGGTTCAGCTCGCTATCCTTCGGCGGATCGGCAGACATGTCACAACCGCAGAGGATCCCATCCGTGGCCGACGATGTGTACAACCAGGACCCAAACCAAAGGGAACCACCGAAGGAAGACGAGGAGGGGCCGATGGGGATGATGGACTTCCTCACGACGCCTGACATGAATGATCTCCCGCACAAACTCGAACGGTCCCAGACTGCGGTTACGAACACGTCCAGGCAGACGCCCATGGAACCCCATCAGGCCTTCTTCGATTTTGTTGATATGAACAAGAAGAAAAGCTTGGTGCAGATGACCAATCGAGAGTCTATCTTTCCAATTGCCATGGTGACGATCCTCTTCTTCATCTGGGGCTTCGAGTACGGTCTCTTGGATGTGCTCAACCAGCAGTTCCAACGCGCATCCCGTATGAGCGTCGGGCGCAACGTCGCGATCCACAGTGCATACTACGCCGGCTACTTCGTCGGCCCTCTCACTGTCGGTCGACTTGTCCTCAAGCACTGGGGCTTCAAAGCCAGCTACATGGTGGGACTGGCCATCTATGCGTGCGGCACCCTGATTTTCTGGCCCGCCGCGGTCTTGACTTCTTTCCCAGCCTATTTCATCACGAATTTCATCGTCGGCTTCGGCCTATCTATCCTGGAGATTGCTGCAAATCCGTTCATTGCTCTCTGTGGTCCACAAGCATATGCAGAGGTTCGTTTGAACTTGAGCCAGGCAGTTCAGGCGGTTGGTACTGTCATTGCACCGCTAATTGCCAACCGCGCCTTCTTCCACAAGGTCAACAATGCGCCATCATTGATTGACACACAGTGGGCATACCTTGGCATCTCCCTTTTCACCATCGCATTGGCCGTCGTCTATTACTACGTACCTCTACCAGAGGCCACGGACGACGAGCTAGAGGATGCAAGCGAGAGGATGGACATGGCTAATAAAACCAAGATCCGCAACATACCTGTCATCTGGATAACGCTAGGATTCGCCGTCCTTAGTCAGTTCTGTTATGTTGGTGGACAGGAAATCAATGGTACTTCTTTCAGCGAGTGGCTGGCCGTCATCGCTCCCGGACTGAACGCATCGAACTACATGGCGATATCACACACGACCTTTGCCATCTCCAGATTTATTGCTGCCGGCCTTGGCTTCCTCGTCAAGCCTCGCTTCCTTCTCCTCTTTTACTTTGTCGGCGCGATCGTCTTCTCCGCTCTCACAGTACATCTGGAAGGAGATGCCGGTATCGCCATGATGATCATGGTCTTCTTCATGGAAGGACCTTTGTTCGCGCTCATCTTCGCACAAGCCCTCCGTGGTATGGGTAGGCACACCAAGACCGCAGCGGTATTCATCACTGCTGCTGTCAGTGGCGGCGCAGTGTTCTCGCCCATTGCATACGCTGTCTACTCGAGCGGTAAAGGTGTAAGGTTTAGCCTAGTCGTCGCAGCTGTATGCTACGCAGCCGGCACGCTCTTCCCAATATACCTCAACCTTGTGCCAAAAGCGATGAAACAATGCGATCCCGTCAAAGATGCAACGGCGCCTGGGGAAAGTCGGCCCAGCTCTACAAACAGCAGAGCTTCACGTGCCCTCAGCTTCTTGGCGACAAGGAAGAAAGGCAGCAAGGACAGCACTGCCGTCGAGCACAGAGAGCGGACCGACGACGCCAGTTGATGACGATCATGATGAATGAAGCCGAGACTTGTTTTTATCTTGTGTATACTCATGACCAGTTGTTTGATAACTCACGAGACCCATGTTCGGCGCTCGAAAGGCGTTCTGTGGGTGATATGCTTTTTGGGAGAACATAGTTGGTTATTTGCAAGGGAAGGCGCCCGTCTGTGGCTTATATACGGCTGGGATAGGGGCATCTGTTTGAAGCCAACTTTGCCAGTCGCACAAAGTGAGAGCATTTGGAAGGGCCTCAAGGTAATAAAAAATATCATTTGGGGTGATACACTATCTTGTGATTGGACATGCACGTCCAAGTAAGGCCTGTGACTGCTACATCTTTTGTATAGAAATCTATTGAACACAAAAGGAAGTAAATTTTTCCATGCCTGATGTTTACAACCCACGCTCCCCCCTCATGTTCCATTGGGCATCTGCTTCACTATAGCCTGAGAGCTTTGGATTGTTCTAGGTACCGCATTGGTCGGAGTTGGCTGGCGGTAAGATATGAAGGAAGGAAGGAGAGACCGAGCGAGCCATCCTTCGGTATCAAGGCAACCGTTCGCCTTGAAGATTTTGCTTTTAGCACTATCCAGACTGGACAATGCGCCATGACTTGCGCGCCTTAAAGCCGCGTCATACAACTCACCGAGTTGGAGTTTTGCCTCTTACTAAGTTGCTTGCAAAGCGCTGTCTTCTCCACTTTGAGACTGGACTTTAGAAGGCAAGAAACATGCTACACATAATGGACATTAGGTAGTCTCACTTCGTCCGGTGATACTGGTCTGGAGATAGCATGCTCGTCGATAAGAGCAGTAATCCATTGTGTATTTCTATTTACAGGTGGTGATGTCTCCAGCTTAAATCCGGGTCGAGAACCTCCACTATGTATGACGTTATAGATCGAGCATGCAGGTATAAGGGCACAATGGGTTTCCTCACGATGAGAGGTGCCCTCTCTATCCAAAAGAAACTGCAATCTCTTGGTCCAGTCTCGACGAACTTTCCCATCAGTGAATCACCATGCAGGCGGTCAAGGACATCGTGACCAAGGCTACCGGCCAGCAGACAAAGCTACCGACTCGCAAGCTAGGCAAGAATGGGCCCCAGGTCACCTCTTTGGGCTATGGCACTATGGGCTTGGTACGAGCATTTGGTCCATCCAACAAGCGCACAGTGGCGACTGCTTGGACGTTTTGAACGAGGAACTGACATGATGGCTAGAGTTCTTTCTACGGTGCACCCAAGCCGGATGAGGAGCGCTTCAAGGTGCTTGACAAGTGCTATGAGGAAGGCGAACTTTTCTGGGATTCTGCGGATATGTATGCAGACTCTGAGGACCTGCTTGGTATGTGTGACCGTTACATAAGGATCAACTTGGTCTCTTTATGCTGATGCACTTCACCAGGGAAGTGGTTCAAGCAGAACCCGGGGAAGCGAGAGCACATCTTCCTCGCCACTAAATTTGCCAACCGTGTCAGGGAGGATGGGTCGCGATACGTTGACAGCTCGCCTGAATATGCCAAGCAGGCCTGTGAGAAATCTCTGAACAGACTCGGCCTGCCCTACATCGATCTCTACTAGTATGTCTATTGCTGCTACGCCGTTCCATTGCTGTGTCCACTAATGGCCCCTAGTATGCACAGGGCGGACCCAGAGATGCCAATCGAGAAGACAATGCAAGGTCTGAAGGAACTCAAGCAAGAAGGCAAGATCAAATACATCGGTCTCTCGGAGGTCGGTGCAGAGACGCTTCGCCGTGCCTGCAAGATCGAGCATGTCGACGCAGTGCAGATGGAATACTCACCCTTCAGTCTCGACGTCGAAAGTCCTGAGACAAGCCTGCTCAAGACCTGCCGTGAACTAGGCATCGCTGTCGTGGCCTACTCACCAATTGGTAGAGGTATGCTGGGTGGAAAGATCAGATCACCAAAGGACTTTGAGGAAGGCGACTTCCGCAAGATGGCTCCACGATTCTCCGAGGAGAACTTCCCAAAGAACCTTGAGTTGGTCGACAAGATTTCAGAGATTGCCAAGAAGAAGGATGGCACGCCCTCCCAGTTGACACTGGCATGGTTGATGGCACAGGGTAAGCAATTTCGAGCTTCTGGTATGGGCGTATGCACAGGTACTGACTTTCGTTACCAGGAGACGACATCTTTCCCATCCCAGGCACGACTAACCTCCAGCGTCTAGAGGAGAACATTGGCTCACTGAGGATCACACTTACACGGGAAGAAGAGCAAGAGATCAGGAAAGCATGCGAGGCGACAGAGATTGCAGGCGGGAGATATCCGGAGGCCTTCTCCAAGGCGCTGTTCGTCGAGACCAAGGCGCTGTGATTGCTGAGTAAGAAGCTTAAGGTTAGAATTCGCCTGACGTTGCGTAAATTGCACAACCGTCAGTATGAATCACCTCTCGAAACACTGGTCAGGTGTGCATCTCTCTAAAAGTCAGGCATCAAGGAAATCAATGGACCATGATCACGTGAAGGTTACCTAAAGCCAGACTTTGCAAGCGATAGAACGATCCGTGGCTATTCAAACCGTTCTTAGAGTGTGATAACGACTGGTAATCCAACCAAATCCTCCAAGGCTTTAATTCGGGAGGCGTTTGATGACTTTCCCCTCAGGCTGTCACAGTGCCGAGCGCAAGCTTTGACGCCCTCTCAATCCAACTCAATTCCTGTAACAATTCCCTACCTTTCCCCCCTGCTGTTCAGCTCGCTAGGTGGGAACAATCCACGCAAAACGTACAATCAGCTGATACTGCTGCTACCTCCCAAGCTGTGGTAGAGTATTGCCACCTGTACCAAAGTACAGGCCGCGCAATCCATCTATGTGGCAACTTGCATGGTCTCAACAGCACAAGCTGCACAGCAGCGGAAGATAGCCATAAAAAGACACGAGACACAGCATCTGGTAGCGCGGGTTTGCATGTGGAATGCCCAGAAGGAAACACTGCAGGACATGGCCATCTGCCGGTCGAGGGGCCATAGCGCCAGCAGCGTTTTGCTGATTTGAGCACCGTATACAGCCCCTGGGCCAATCAACCTGGATTCTCGACCGCACATAGACAGCCAACTTAATGTAGAGGGTTGTCCACAGGCGACTCGGAGCGAACCCCCCTGCATTTCGCCTTGCCCCGGATTCTTACTAGTTCCCGCCTTGCTCGGAGCTTAATTAATTTCGTGGACACGATGCCCTGGATGTACAGTAAACAAGGGGGGCCCGGGCGGACGGTGCAGTAATGAACACAATCTCGGTGGTGATGGTAGCAAGAGTTGGTGTCGGCGCTACCCTAACGGGTGCGAGTGTATATATGCACATGTTGCATCCCACCGTTGAATTGTCCTTCTCCCTCCCTCTGGTGTCCTCGTGTTTCAACCTCGTGGTGTTTCTTGCTTCTTACCTTCAATTCTCGACGATCGCTACCTTCATACCAGCTTGCAGTTAAGCAACGACCATATTGTATCTTTAATTAATCACTGTCCAAGTCGGGAACAGTTGCCAGAATGCGTTACTCCACTGCCATCCTCGCCATTGCAGGCCTTGCTGCCGCCCAGTCCTCTACCTCCAGTGCTGCCTCATCTGCCACCACCGCCGAGTCTGGCTGCGGATCTGCCATTGACGCGTGAGTATCTTGCCCACGGAAGCCGAGCCAGAGAAAGCAAGCATTTGACAGTAGAGTTTTACTGACCGAGGGTCGTGCTCTCCTGCAACAGCATCATCTCCAACTGCCTCTCCCTCGAGCAGCCGCTCGTATCCAACTGCGGCGGCAACGATTGGGACTGCCTCTGCAGCGCCTACACACAGATCGACACCTGCTACGACACCTGCGTCAGCGACCCGCGCAAGTCCTCTGCCGACCAGCAGAAGACGCAGTATTGCGCCGCTGCCGACGCGTACGGCTCGTCCGCCTCCAAGTCGTCCTCTTCGACAGCCACCTCGACAGGTTCTGGCTCGTCTTCCGCGTCCGCTGCCCTCACCTCTGTCACCAGCCGGGCTGGGTCCCTAACCACCACTGCATCTGATTCCGACGCCACTGGAAGCGGCAGCGGCAGCAGTGGCAGTGTTTCCGGCAGTGGCAGTGGCAGTGGCAGCGGCAGCCAGTCCACCAACACTGACAACGGCGCTCCTCTCGCTACCCCTGTCATCGGACTTGCTGCTGTCTTTGGCATTGCTGCCCTTCTGTGAATCCCAGTGTAGCCCTACGCTTGCACGTCACATGGACGGTAGCAATTCCTCTTCATTCTGCATCGTAACAGCTGCAGCTGTATGGGGAGGGGAAGAGGGGGGAATCCTTATGCTTCACAGTGTCTTAATATTCGAGCGGAAATACAACAAGCAATTCCGTACGCCATTCCTTCCAAGCGCATATCTTGCTAGACAGTCCCTCTAAAGTCTCGAGGTCTCGTGCACGTAAGCTTACGTATTGGAACTTTTCGAAATTTGCTTCCTTGAGGTGTAGAGCATATGTAATCTCCTCACTATATTTACACACCGGGACTGAAAGAGAAAGGGAAAAAACAACGCCCAGTTCTCTTCATATGACGGTTCGTGACTCCTGAGCGCGCCTGTTATGCAGATATCCTTAAAACCCAACAGGTATTAAGCCCAATTCTGTCTGCTGCCAGCCTTATTCTTGACCAAATCCAACAGTCTCTTCAACTGCCCAAGTCAATTTCTGCTGCAACGCTTCGTAGGTCTTATAGAGCGGCAGATCTATCCTGTTGAAGCAAGTGTGCGACTTTGGCAGCTGGTTGTCCTCTCCAGATTTTTCAATGGTGAATCGTCGAGGTCCATCAGAACCTTGGAGATCCTTGAATCCGTTGACAGGGATACGTGAAGTGCCAGTAGCAAACTGCAGTAGTCGCGACTTCTGCTCTGCATCCCAACTGCGAATGCACTGTTTCAATGTCAGCTGTTGATCTACCAAGGACGTGGAGGTTTGCGTCATTGCTTACCTTCCAGAAGTTCTGGATGACTGGGTCGTTTTCTGTGTATCCACGGTAATCCGTGTGCTTCTTCCAGTCATCAACATCGATGTCTGCGATACCGCCAATGAGTAATTCAAGCTCTCGCTCGTCAAAAACGTTGACCAGATCTGCTGGAATAAGCTCATGGAAGCCTTGCACAAAGGCATTGAACTGCTCCTCGACTCGCTTCTGGATACGCCATTCTGTAATGAGTCTGTCATAGGTTAGTGATAAGCATCGGGAGAAGGATACCGTAATACTCACTCAACGTATTCGTGCTTGTTCTCGTTGGTGACCTCGATATCTTGACCACCGGGCTTTAAGTCCACAGTGACCTTTTCGCCGAACCTTTCGTCCTCAACGGAGAAGGTGGAGTAGATGACATCTGTGATGTCATTCTCCATGGCCCAGGTCAGTGTCCGGTGGAACTCTGCATCAACACCCTCCATATCCGACAGTGTGACCTTCTTCTTCAGGATCATCTTGTAAAAGGCGCCAATGAAAAAGGCGTCCAAAAATCTTCTGTGAAAGATTGCCAAGCCAACTACTCGCCCGATGAACTTGAAGTAGCCCAAATGCTCAGGGTTGATACCTGAGTGAGGGTTGATCTGAAGGGTGTAATTGTCGTGCGCAGAGTACTCAAACAAGCAATAGAAAGGATTGAACATCTCGTGCGAAAGCAAGAAAAAGAACTCTCGCGACAGACCGCCATAATCTAGACCATCTTCGCCGTCGAATTTGACCATCAATCTCTTCTTGAGATCGTTTGGACTTTGACGCATGATCTCGGCGTACGAATCCTCGAAAATGTGCGTACGTCGGACCTTGACATGGCACTGTCCAGAAAGGATGCGCAATGCCGGTTGTGATCTGAAGTAGATCAACTTGCGCCTGAAGTCACGCTTGTACTGAGGCACGTTCTGGTCTAAACTGGAAGGTAGTCGGGGATCATCCCAGGTTGTGGTTTTCGTATTATGGTCAACGAAATATACTCTAGCAGTGTTTGTGAGACGCATTTCCCACCCGCTAGGTAGTGGCCCGAGTTGGGATACAGGCTGTTGTTGGATTGTCGAGTTACCAGCTGCATTTTGTCCATACATCCTAATATACTGTTGGCGCCGTGGATCGACCCAGGTTGTCGTTCTTGTGTTGTGGTCGACAAAGTACGCTCGTCCCTCGGGAGTGTGCCGTTGCTCCCAACCTGCAGGCAACTCGCCCGTACCAGCGGTCGTCGCTCCGGTTGCGACCATCTGGGCTGCGTTCGCTTGGCTCGCGGGGGTTTGAGAGGGAGAATGCTGCGTATCCGACAGGGTTGGGGAATTTGCTCCAGTACGGTCTTCTGGCAACACACGGGCCTGGTGACGAGCGCGCTCCATCTGCTGTTGCTGTCCCATTTGCTGCCTTTGCTGCTCGGCGTTGTAATCCGCCGTGGGCCGGACCCAGGTCGTCTGCCTCGAGTTGTGGTCGACATAGTACGTCCTTCCAAGATTGTCCTCTCGTCTCTCCCAGCCAGGAGGTAGTCTTCCCTGTGCATCTTCAAACGCGCTGAACCCGCCTTCCTGGGTACGCCTTGCACCGTTGGTGCCGTTGGCACCGCTGTTTGCTGTAGACGCGGGCGGCCTAGGCGCACTCGCGCCGGCTCGATCGGTCTGCAAGGATGCGGTAGATTGCGTTGCTTGGGATGTAGTGGGGGTTTGAACGCCATTGGTCGAGGTACCAGCAGATGAAGCGGGTGGTCGTTGGCTGCTTGAACTCGCGAGAGGTGCACGTAGATTGGTAGACAAATTCAGGATGAGTTTACCGTTGACGACCAGGTTGTCGTTGGACTTACGAAGATCTCTTGTGATCATCTCTGGTTTCACGTCAGCATATCCTCATGTGGGTCATTTGCTTGCCACTCCAACGTACCATCTCCGCCAGCGTCAAGGTCGATAACGTTACGTATAGCGACGTTGACGACACCGAGGAATCCTTGGTCCCTCTTCTTGAATTTCTTTTGATCAAAGATTTGGACTGCTATGATGCTGTCTTCGCTTACACGCCTACGAAAGGTAGTAAGCGCCTGCCTCGACTGTCTCTACACGCTGACACTTACACATCGAAACTCTCGTTCCAGTAGGGATTCAGAGTTTTCTTGATCACACCCGTAGTCCTAGTCTGCTCGCCATTGATTGTGCAGACTGCGAAAGGATCGGGAAAACGAAAGACCTTCATGCTTCTCGTTAGCCGGCCCGTCTCAATACACCACGCAGTGTTTGGTATGCCATGCTCACATCTCGTTTGTAGAGGCCGTCTGCAGCTATGATGGTGACCCTAAGGTTGGGCTGGTTGGAGTCGCCCATGATGCTGACAATGCTATTCCACCTGTGGATATAAGCGATCGGTAAGAGGGCGTCTGCTGTGCTGAGTGCTTGGAGCGCAGAAGGAGCCTCCGTCTGTAGTCGCACTTAGCTCTCTCGTAGGATGCTGGGTCTAATGAGTGCTAGTGCTCGGGGTGGTAGGGTAGGAGTCTCGTGGCAAGTTGTGGATGCGGAGGTGTGAGGAAACAGGTGAAGTTAGCTGTGGCTGTGCAGGCCGAGGGGCCCGCTCGGCATAGGACAGCAGAACTCAACGACCCGTGAAATCTGTCGCTCGAGAAGCCTTTAGCCAGGTGATGTTCTATACGAGATTGGCTAGGCGGCTCGATGGTGGATGCGTAACAGTAGAAACAATTTGGAGGCGGCGGTATGGCGACAGGAATGGACAATGGATCTGGAGGTGAAGTCGTTCCGCATGTGCACGCAGGAAGAATGAGCGCGAAGGCGTCACAGGGTGGGGCGGCTGGCCTTGGCGGGATAGCGGGATGAAAGGCACTATGCTAAGGCACTCAGGCACTCAGGCACTTATTGCGCTACAGACACTGCCAGAGACCCCTCACCGTAGGGAAAAGATGGTAGAGAATGCAAAGAACAACGTCTTCGTCCTTGCTCCTTTCCATTGGCGGGGACACGCTCGTGTAGACATGGTGATCTCATATACGGTTTTGTTGCCCCTCCACCTGTAGCACAGCCCTTCTAGCTCTTTGATAGGGGGTTTACAGTGATAAGCCGCTGTCATCTCATAGAGTAGCTTGATCATGATCTGTCAGCATGACAACTGTGCCGTCACTTGTTCGTCGCAAGATCTAGTAATGACTCGAAGATAGAAGGTACTGTGGTTCTGTTGGGGTCATCAACCCATTTAAATCCAATTTCTTCTTTTTACCATAAGTAAACAGCTGGTTACAGGCGTATGATCTCTTCCCTATACAACAGTTCGCGCAAGGTACGCCTGTCTTACGGCTAAGCCATTCTATCAACCACTGTACTGTAAGCCGAATGCGGTGTACACGTTACAGCGGCCTATGCGCCGGTACAGAAAGACCGTTATATGACCAAGGCAGGGATCTTTATACCATATCTCTCATCAATCATGACGCTTCATTACTGCCATTACCCAATACATCTATGTCACCTGCTCCTGAGGAAGGACTGCGAGCAAAGGCGGCTTATTTCTTAACAGCACAGTCTCGACGGGATACTGTATCCAATGCTGCCATTTAAAATCCAACGTGTCACTCAGGTCCTGCAACACCCTGGTTGCCCATCCATGCATCCACCACCTTGTATCGCATAAGTCTAACAGCACTGTGTAATACGCAAGAAGAACAAGCGCTGAAGGAGCTCGTGCCTTGATGAGATCGGCATACTCCGATGCATGCTGCCTTGGAAAGCATATAATCGTTGCAAGACTCGATTGGCTATTTTCTCGCAGTAGGGATTCGTATATCTGTTGGAGCTCGGCTAGGACTGACAGCAACACCTGACGAGTGTCTGAGTTGATGGGTTCCACGTTGAACATGACGTCAAGGTTGTGGATGCCGACATTCGACAGGTTTGGTAGTATCAACCTGAACTAGCGTGTCAGCAATGAATGTGGGTCTTCAGGTATGATGGCATGAACTGACCCTGACGATGGCGTCTGTGTCGTGACTTGGAACCCTCGAGCCAGTATTGATGCGAAGGGGCCCTGGACTACCCAGAACCACGTCTCAGACAAGACGGTGTCTATACCCTTGGCTAGCATGAACAGTTCAGTCATCGCGTCGACAGGAGGCGCAGTAGGCGGGATTGCGTATGCAAATAGTGCGACAAGCCACGTGAAGACGAATCTCGCATCAGCATTGTCGGATGTGGCTACACCTCGTTCCTGCCGGAAAAGTACCAACGCCCGATTCATGTGCTGTACAGCGCTTGCTTGTAGCACGGACGAGTTCGAGAGCTCTAGATGCGCTTTGTGCAGAGCCGAGAACCCCAGCAGGGCGTGCATGACATCCTCAGATCTGAAAGCGATCCTCGGTGCCTGCTCGTGCCAGATCTGTGTCATCTCATAGTTTTCGGTGATGATCTGTTGCGTGTTTTCCAGATAGTGATGCAATAGCTGCAGATCTAGCATCCAGTCGTGATCATAAACCTGCAAGTTACGTCCAAGCCGTCCTGACAGAGATTCAAATGGGCTGCCTGACCTGTAGAGTCTAGGGTCAGGCCGATAAGGGACAGTGGATGTTGTCGTTGCACCGGATGGCCCAGCGCTTGATGCCGGTAGGGACGATTGCGTTACATTCTCTTGCGATCCTCCTCTCGATCGGCCAGAGACAGATGGAGT
The DNA here is from genome assembly GCA_010093785.1 of Polychaeton citri CBS 116435. NCBI lineage: Eukaryota > Fungi > Ascomycota > Dothideomycetes > Capnodiales > Capnodiaceae > Polychaeton > Polychaeton citri. The sequence continues at coordinate 44,347 of MU003796.1, forward strand.
GGTGGACGCTTGCTTCGGTCTTGCATCGTCTCTTGTGACGTGTGGCCCTCCGGCCAAGCTGCAGGCTACTCCATGGCGAACACAGTTCGAACAAGGCCTTTCCTCGTCGCACTGCAAAAGGGATCAGCTGCGGATAGATGAAGGAGGTTGCGAACATCAAGCCTACCTTCACGTGCCTCCTCTTGCATTGTGCACAGCCATTCCTTGACTTCTTGTGGCCCACACGTGGCGCTCTTAGTTCCATGACAACGTTCGGGATCCCACATCACACAGAGCCATACAATTCATGTCTTCCAGGGCGGAATCGAGCGCCATGTCTAACACTAATGAAGACACTGACTTTATTTAAGTGACACACGTCAAGGAAGCCTGAACCGGAGTAGGACGCTTAAGACCGAACCCTAAGAAGGGTCATAACGTCTAGAACTGCGACTGCGCGAGAGACCAGATGGTGCTGCGGAGCGGCTCAGGCTGCACTACCCGGGATGATTCAGGTCGAGCAAGGGAGGGAGATCGATTGATAGCATGGAACACTGCCTTTGCGTAGGATTCACCAACACAGGGAGGGTTAGCGTAGGTCTACGCTTGCAGGAGAGGGAGCATCCAGGAATAGTGACCATATGGCACGGTGAGCTACATGCAGCCTAGCAGCGTTTGCCATCAGCAGAGCGAAGGACGTCAGTCTGTCTCGGTGCGCAGCTATGTAGGAGATGGGAAATATGAAGTTCCGCATTTTCCGTCCCAGGAACTTTTACGTGGGAAGTCTCTCCGAGCATGGCGCATGTGGGTGGGAGTGGTGACTGAGGCCCCCCGGGGCCGGGAAATGCGAATGCGAGCTGGCCGCCTGCACCATCACACGGCGTTGCGAGTCTGTTATGGTTGCGCTGTATTCGACGGTGTTGGGAGTGCAAGGCTGTTTCTCTAGATCCTCCGTGTGTTCAATCGTCCCTTTCTGAAGATGTCAACTCACAGATTAGCGTTGCTTGAGATCTGCCCTGTCATTCTGTTTCACTACTCATGAATTAGTCAGCGGGATTTAGGCTCTGAGGCTGTATACCCATTGACGCAATTGGGTAACCCTATGCTTCTACGACTGCGGAGCAAGGTTTGCTGGAGTAGTATTAGTGACTGGGTTAGGTCATAGCCTTTGCTCAGATCGAATACGAAGGGACAGACACTTTGTAAGCGCTTCCGATGGGGATCGATAGAACATCTAAGGGTGTGTGGATTCGGTCCTAGAATTCGGCCGACGGATACAAGACGTCCTGAACCCATCGAGTTGCTTGTGGACTCTGTCGCAAGAACAGGTGGCTCGAGGGATCCACAGGCACCAGTGTGAATGTATGACACGCGCGACATTCCTTCCTCTTAGTCTGCCGTGCATAGCAGACCGGTTGATCAAGAACATAAGCACTTGCCGCCCGCTAACATTCGTTCACAACAGAAATCTGCATCCATGCAATTCGCTGCCTAGCTCCGCGGACTCACTAAACAGGTGTATATGTTGGCAACTCTCTTGAACCTACAACATTAAATGGCGTTGATCACGCCCCGTCCTCCGTAAATCTCCTGAGTGCAGATGCTTGACAGATCACATGAATCAAGTGCAACCCCAGCCAACCGTACGTTGTCACATTGCATACGCTCATGGAAGATACTTTCAGGTACCCCCTTCGGCGTCTCCGCTGCGGCAAGGGCCTGCAAGCGTGAGACCCTGTTGAGTGTGCACGGCCATCGTGTGTCTGGAATGTGGATGGGTGCCGTCTGCTGCTCCTCCATGCAAATAGATATCTATAACTCTTTGGCCTGCAGCATCCCCAAGACACCATGGCCGGCAGTAAGGTTTGGCCCCCTGAGATGCATTCGAAGCCGCATCGTTGACTGGCGACGAGCCTTGCGAGTGATTGCTGGCTGATCCTCCAGACCAATCTTTCTTAAATAGACAGCGGGATGTAAGAAAATCAGAAGTTTCTAGATATGGCACCTAGTTGGTCTTTCAATGTTGGAACTGTGAAAGTTGTTGGTCATTGAGAACCAACAAGCTTTTCTCAATGAGCTTCGGCTGTTCTCTGCACCGGCTGTTATGCAACAAACAATGCGTCAGAGCAACATGCGATGGCTTGCTGCTCCTTGGGACACAATGCCGTCTCGCGTCTGGCGATCAAGATCGATGAAAATAACCGTGGAACTGGCAGTCTGGGACGAATATGATCGAGCCTCCTCTTACCGATGGTCACTTGCACTTGCTCTATCGACCTCACACACGATGGGCAACGGCCTCTTCAAAGGTTTGTTCTCACGACATGGCATTTTGACCCAGTTTCTCTTTCAATCTTGTGGGGTTCTTCTTTTTTAGACCATCATTTCAATAGTTACTTTGACTTGCTCTTCTTCCTCCGTGCAGATTGACTGATCGTCTCTTGAATTGACAAGATCCTCTCTGTTCACCACTCGTGAAAGGGGAAATCGCTTCGTAAGTAGTTCCACGGTTGTTTCGCGAGACCTAGTCAGGAGATCATAAGGGGCGCGCTTCATAGTATCAAATGCGGTCAATACGGCTGGAATCCGCGACCACGACCTCGATATCCGCCACGATACCCGCCACGAGGAGCAAAAGGGGGCGGGCCATATCCGCCACGTCCATGCATCGGTGCGCCGAAGCCGCTGCCACCACCACCATAGGGTCCTCCTCGGCCACGAGGGCCACCACGCCCACCTCTGCCACCGCCGCCACCGCCGCCACGAGTCATACCAGGGAGGTTAGTCCGCTTCGGAACCACCTACGCGTGTGTCAGTAAGACCCGATTATGTGACCTTTCAGGCTGGTGTACATACCTTGATGTTGCGACCACGGAACACGCTTTCGTTCATTACCAGTGCTGGAGTAACTAAGCTCGGCTCTGTGAACTCGACATACGCGTAGCCCTTTGGGTGTCCAGTGAACTTGTCAAGTAGGATGGTTACACGGTTAATGCTGCCACAGCTCTGGAAATGCGCCTGGATCTCCTCCGGGCTTGCACCGTAATCAACATTGCCAACGAAGATGGATCGCGCGTCAATATCTTCCTTGTTCTCACGCAGATGCTCGTTCTGTGAATCTATGTTCGCTTGCATCTCGCGCAGCTTTGCAGCCTCGGCCTCCATCTCTTGTACGCGCTTCTTCATGGCCTCAATTTCTTCTTCATCGCCTGCGTCATCGTCCTCGGGCTGGCGATCGAGTTGCTCATCCTCGCGTGTGGCCTCGGTGTCAGACATGATAGCGCTGTGAGTCTGCTATCCTGGTGTTAGGCTATGCGAATCGCTGGGTATGATGGAACGCGTACCAGCGAAGACTGGCTGATAGCACGGTTCGACTAGGCTTGTTGGAATCCACAGTCTTTTGTGTGGCAAGTCTGTTGAATTCGTGAATTTGTAGCGAACGAATGGTTTTTGGACAAGTACGTATATGGAGAACGCATCCATGCACTTTAGGTAGACACATGCAAGCAAATCGCGCTAGCTTGTCGATCCACATGATGCTTGGCAAATGCAGGATCACTTCCGCAGTGCAGGAATAATCAACCTTACGCACACAAGATCAGTGCATGGACCGTCAATTCGAAACTGCACATTTGCAAAGAGTACATTTGTTCAATGATGTGGGGGATGTGTGGTCTACTTTATGATAACACAGTTTATACATTTACACAGAGATTAGCTGCACGTAGCACCAGTGCCGTCTCCTGTCGCAGCGTCAGTATATGAGCTGCGGTCACACGAATCGGACTCATGTTCTTACCTCTTATGACTTTTGCTGTGGAGAGCATAAGGCTGATACCCATGACGACGGAACCGAAGACAATACTGACGTAGGCAGTATACTACATCTAATCATCAGCCTGTGTACGGATTGCATGGTCGAATCGTTAAGACTTGCCGTCTCCCACGTTTTCCGCTTTGTGAGCTTTAAAAAGCACAGTGGAGGGAGGATGTAGGCCATTGCGCAAGCACTTGTAGCTCCTACAAGCTCAAAAACGATGCCGAGATCGCAGGTTACCAACGATAGGGTCATTGCTGAAACCACGAGTGAAGTGGTGAATATCAAGTGTCGGTTAGGGTGATACGGCTCTTTGGGAAAATAATACAGAGTCATGACTTCGCGACAAACGAAGCATTCGAGCGGTAGAGTAGTAAGCATGTTCAGCCCGAAGCACCTATGATTGTATTCAGCTGCGGTAACCTCACCATTAATAATATTTAGATACTTACAAACGCGCAATGTTGACCATAACATTACCATTTGGAAAGTTGTTGAGTACGTTTCCTTGCGTCTTATCTCCAAATGAAAGATATCCTCCCAGCGCCATTGCCATGCAGGCCAAACAGGACACTCCAGTTGACCAATGTGTCACTCGTGCAAAGCGATCCATAGTCGGCCGCTTCAGCGATCCATAGATAAGAAGACTGTTGTGGTGGCAGACGAAAGCGAATGAAATCACACCAATGGCTTGGAAGACTTCACTGTTGATTAACAGACTTCCTTTGATTGGTCCACGAAGGCTGCTATCAACGAGCGGACCCTGAGTAATGACGGTCATGACAATGACGGACATGCTCACAAGTGCGAGGCTGCTGGCTTTCGCGAGCTGTTCAACGATTAGTCTATGAGTTCATAGCCCACGGCCATAGTGAAGGGCATACTTTGGCAATATCCCTGTAGAGGGAAAGAGGATACGATAAACATAGAATGAAGAGGATGATGATAGCTCGCCTGTTTGTCAGTAGCCATAGGATCGGCATTGAAGTCAAGCTCGGGAATACTGCAGCCAACACCCGAGGAATTGTATCACCGACAATGATGCAGAAAGCAACCATGCCGCCAAAGGCAAATGCCCACTGAGCGACTGAGATTGCAATGAGACCAGATTTCCCAAAGCAGTGCTCCATGGTGGACTGGAAAGAATTTGCTCCGCTCAGTTTTGAATTCGTGACGATGAGTCTAACAGTCCAGTCTACAGCAATAGAAAGGACAATCAGCAGGACGATCCCTGTGAGGAGGCCAGCCTGCTTAAAAGCGTATGGCTGGCCAATGATGCCAGCACCACTGCGAAATATTTAGCCAAAGGTCCATCTCAGGTATCAAAGGATGTTGTCCTTAAGACATACATGATGCTGTTAGCCATGTTCATGAAAGCACTCTTGAGTCCACTCTTTGGCCGAGCAGACTCCAACAGATCTTCGGCGTTGAAGTCGTCATCCAACGCAAGCGTAACACTAGGTGCTTGTATGTCTGTCAACAACGGAGCGCGCTGTCCTGACCCATCTCTTCGGTCTCCTAGTATGGCATCGCCGTCGTCGTCGTCGTCATCCATCCAATCTTCCTCTTCAAGCCAGCTGTGAGGGTCTGCAGATCCATTTGCTGCGTCTATAGTTTCGGGTTCGGCTACTTGGAAGCGCACACGATTCGCCGTCCTTGGAGCTCCGTCCGCTCTTGGTTGTGCAAACGAAGACTGTCGTCGAGGCACGCCTCGAGGTGGATGTTGGCTGTTGTGCATCACCAGATCTTGGTCTGGTGATCCTTCTCTTGATTCCTGCAACAAGTTCTCTGACTCGCCCAGCTTGGATCCGTCGCGCCTTTCCACCTCTCTAGGAACGCCGTTTTCTCCGGCCATAACATTGCTGCACAATTAGTACGGTGAATTTGAGAGCTTAGCAGAGGTTTACTTCTTGCGCAGGATGTTCACATGTCTTGGAGTGGATGTCGGCACTTCCAGACACAGCCTCCGTCCGCATTGACGACCTAAAGCGGATAGACACAGCACAATATTTGCCCTGCTCCTGGTGCTCTTACGCGACTAAAAATAGCCGTTTCATTTATAAATTATTCCAGCACTTGATATCGGAAACACAGCAAACCCAAGTTCTGGATTAAACCCCGATATTGTACTGTCTTATAGAGAGTATATCTAGGAGTACACAAAACCCAGAGATGAACTGCACACCCAGGTAGGCATTCAAGAGGCCTGTTATGATGCTAAGTTTTAAGTCCGAGTGGCCGAGCGTCCTTAGCTGAGACGCGTCGACGCGTCTCTTACCAACTATTTGAAGTACACCTTATATGAGTATTGGATCGTGTCGCTTCTGAACAGAAACAGTGGCGTGACAGCGATCTAAGATATGCAGCTGTCTGAGGAAGAACTTTGGTCTAGACAGCAGCACTTATAATGGAGTCGAATACTGCGGACAGCTGATCTTTTTGCCATTCGATCGACGAAAACTACACCCGTAATGCCACTGAGGACACTCTCTTCTTTAAAATCATGGCAGCTCAAGCAAATCTGCTTCCTCATGGGTGGACCAGTGACTGGAACGAAGACTGCATTAGAGGCCAATATTCGAAGATGCATCCAAAAACCACTCCTGCCCAAAAACGGCGGCCGTATCTTGAGTATCGACATGGGCATCCGCAACCTCGCTTATACCGTACTCGATGTGTCAAACGAAGGCTCGTTCTTGACCCAGGGTCTAAAGATCCAGAAATGGCACAAGCTGGATGTCCTTGATCGCACGCAAGGATTGCTACCTTCTGAAGTTCTATCCGACCTGACGAAGCAGACAACACCAAAGAGCGAGGTAATCGGGAAATTGGTCGCAAACGCGGCCTTTACGCCGTCCTGTCTATCTAGAACCGCCTATGACTTGGCGTTGGAGCTGTTGGCGCATCGACCCAACACAATCCTCGTTGAGCGACAACGGTTTAGATCGGCAGGCGGTGCCAACATACAGGAATGGACCGTACGGGTCAACATGCTGGAGGGCATGCTCTGGGCCTGTCTTGAAACGCTGAAGCAGAGCCAAAAGCACAATATGCCTGCCTTTCCTCAGATGTATGAGGTGAGCCCTAAGCGGGTTGCTCCGTTCTGGGAACATGTTGACCAAACGCTTCCGCATAGCGATCTCCTCAGCCTCGGCAAGACAACAGGTCCTTGTCTGTCTTCACAGCCTACCAAGATCGACAAGAAACGGAGGATGCAATACCTGCGCGATATGCTGAACGGCACCGAGGCAGATAAAATCACTCTAGATTTTGCGAATGATGAGGTTAGAGTAGTTGCGGATTCAATGACCCACATGCGCAAGACTAGCATGGATCAGTCTAGTCGTAGGAAGCGTTTGAAGGGCATGGAAGGCATTGCTTCTCCTGAAAAGCTTGACGACTTGACAGATTGCATGCTTCAGGGGATTACGTGGGTAAGATGGGAAGAGAACCGCCGCTTAATAGCCAACATGGTGGAGGCATTTGAGAGCCTTCAAAATATGAAAAAGGCTGATATTGGCTAGCGCCGAGCATGATCGCCATCTCTCATAGGAAAGTCAGGAAAGTGCCGGCTAATCCTACACTATAATGCACCATTGGATTGAGGCATTTGGGAACCTTTTTGGCCGCACGTGCCTCCAATTAATAAGTTTACGATACCTAAGACTTCACGAATTCGATACAGTTGCTAGTTCATAGACAGAATCGGGCATTCGTTATCTCTTCGCAGGCGTCCAGTTGGCTGTGCAGCTTGGGAACGACTCTGAATATCCTAGTCTCTGATAGTACCTGGTTCAAAGTTTTCTGACCTCGGTGGGCTACTAGGGCAAGTTTCAGACCTAGGATGATCTAAATGAGACATTGTGTCCGTTTTCAACGTCACTCTACAATCATCAGAAAATGTCATCTCAGGTTTCAATCTATTGTATCCATGATCTTTGTCTATTTATGAATACATGCGAGTCGTCTTGTTTATACGACCAATTATTGGTGTCATGTCTATGGGCTAGACAACACGAACCAACTCTACTCTGTCACACTGTCTTGTCGATTGTCTACCTTGATGCCTAACGTCTTCATACTCTCTTCGACCCTGCCAGCTCTTCTTCGGGCATCGACATACATCATAAACTCGGTGTAGGACCTTGGCAAGACCTTTACATCCTTATCGACATCAAAAGAATAGTTGAATTGTCCAGTTGGCTTGGCTTCGCTATGCTCGACTGTGCGGACTTTGGAGTCGACTCTGACCTGGATCCTAGTCTTGCCATTGCCAGCATTCGAAGGATCTGAGGCTCCCTGTATAATTGGAGGATCGGCGTAGACAATCGTGGCTGTAAGGTAGAGGACCGACCCAACAGGGACTGGATTCTCGAAGGTTGATGGATCGAGTGAGACGAACGTAGGTCGGGTATGGGCTAAAGAAGCCGCGCAGCAGAAAGCAAGCTCAAAGGTTTGCTTCATCAAGAAGCCTCCAAAGATTTGGAAGTTGTGCCGGTTTCGATACTGAGGCTGCATCAGGGCCGCAGTATTCAACTTAGTTTGATCCATGAAGTAGACGTTATCAGGCTTGCGAAGAGGATCGTTAGGATCGTGGTATTTCAGCTGCCGTTGCCAGATAGCATGTATGAGGTCAGATTCTTCATCATTTGGCGTCTGCTTTAGCAACGATCTCAGGCCATATTCCTTCCGTCGCTTACTGTTCGCCGCTCCCTGTTCGAAAATACGTTTTTCCTCTGGTGTGTTTAGTTCGAGACCAGGGATGTTGACTGGCTTCTTTGTGACTGGGTCTAAGCTAACCATGGTGAAACTGCATTCCATCACCACGTCCTCGGGCTTCACGGTTTCGCCGGATTTCGGTGCTTTTGCCACTCGCAACGTAGTTTCCATACTGCTCCTACCTGTAGCGTAGGTGACTTGTCCACTGTACTCGAGGTCGCAAATTTCAGTCAGCGGCTGTTTGATGGTGATCCGATCGCAAGCCGCGGTGACTGTGGTGACACCGTCGCCTGTATGTTTATACGCTACGACACCAGAGAGCGCATCGAGGTCCATAAATATCGTTCCAAGTCTGATGTGTCCAGTGGCGTTTAGATACGTATCAAGTAACCAAGGATCTTGAGCAAGTGGTAGGACTACGCTGTAGTAGCTGTCTGACATCTTACGAGGTATCAAATCACGTTCGACTGGTTTTGGAGCCTCTGATTTGCTGATTTGGGGTTCCTTTTCTGCTTGCTGTCGCTGCCTGATAGCATGAATGAATGGTACTGGTGTCCTAGTCTCCGTCAACGCACGAAAGACGCCATCAGTTCGCATGCTTGATGATACCGAGAAGTTCCTTGTTCGCGCGAGAATAGTTTCTGAACACATACACGGCGCACGCCTCAAGGTACGCCATAATGTGCCTGAAGCCATAACAAAGTCGAACGAAGCTTCTGTGTTTCCTCTATGCTATAAGTTGTATGCAACATGAGCTCAGTTGGGTCTACAGATGCTATGTCGATGCGTGAGCCATTGGCCACGGAACGCTCCGAGCGCGATGCTGTCTGTGCACGGTGATAACTTATCTCGAGACCCATCATACTATTACTACTTCACCCAACCATAGACCACAGACAACTCGCAACTCAAAGCAGAAAATAGCTTCAGCTATTGATTACCAATATTGTTACATAGCTTCGATCACGAGCCAGAAGTGGTATGCAAAGGGTTGAATGGAGATGTCAAAACTAGTAAGCTGCCTGGGCACATTGGTCCGAAACTTTAGTCATGTTCCGAATGCACGTCTTACTTCATCTTCAACGTCATAGTCATGAACTTCCTTTCGGAATTTTTCATCAAGACTCAGTTTATCTGTTCATTTGGAATCTAAATCAGCTCGGTGCATCCTGAAGGTTAAAGCCTTCATGCTGGGGAATGGAACTTACTGATGGCCCAAATGACCACATACATGATGAATTCGGCGACCACTCCCATGTCCTGCTTCACGCTGCTTGTCTGTAGCGCCTTATCATGAATCTTCTTTAGACGAGGCATTCGAACGTCACTGAAGCGTTTGCATAGAAGGTCGAAGCTACCAGTACCATGGTCACCTTCATCTCGGGATATATGGTGAATCAAGAGTCGTGCAAAGACTTCTGAATCCTCGAGCGCTTGACTCACTCCCTGCCCACTGGATGGTTGAAGCGCATGTGCGGCATCTCCTATCAGAATGCACGAGCCTCTATGCCATACGGGAAGAAGAGGCGTTGTGAAGGTTGGCCATACAGTGTCTACCTCCGAGTTGGCAATGATTTTTTGCACGGCTTCGTTTTGCCAGCCAGCATGGCGCTCGCGAAGCTCGTTCTGTAAAGTCTTTGCGTCTATGCTACGCCAATCTGGAGGCGGCTCCTTCAGACTGCGGGTTGACCACCAGCAAGCTGCTTTAGAAGATTGCGAGTGGGATGGTAGGTGGCGGCTAAGACCGAAGAAGCCGTTCCTGCCAAAAACGACTCTGAGGTTCGAAGTCAGCGTCAGCATTTGAACGCATTATCAGGAGAGTAGATACTCTGTGACTCCATTCTGGAGGTTTCCAAGGAAAGATGCAGGTATGAAACCTCCAACACCGACAAGCCCTTCGTAGCGTGGTGGGTACTGATTATCGAAGATGGACTTCCGCACAGCACTCCATATACCGTCCGCTCCGATTACTATATCTGCCTCAATGCTTGATCCATCTACGAAATCTAAGACAGTCATTGAAGTCACGCTCGAGGTTTGCACAGAGGTGACTTTGCGGGTCTGGACAACTTTATCAGGTACACGACGCCGGAAAGACTCCCACAGGGCGTGCCTGCCGATCATGAGGCCGTTCAATCCCCTAGAGTCAGTCGCAACAGCGTCTGCCAATACCCACCCCCTTGCAGTGCTGAGCTTCCAGGATGTGATTGGGTGGCCCGAGCTCACGACCTCATCGTAGAGTTCTCGTGAAAGCCGCTTGATCACTTGAAGCCCGTTAGGTGCAAGGCCTATGCACGCTCCAATAGTTGAAGCATCAAATTCAGGGCCGTCATTTGAGCCTTGCGAAATATGACTCTGTTTTCGAGATTCGTAAATCGTAACGTCGTGCAGCTTTGTGATGTTGAGATGTTCAAGCCAAAGATAAGAAGACAACCCAGCTATTCCAGCACCTACTATTACTACACGAGTTTTTCCGTGCATTGCTGGGACCGGACGTAGGTTTTAGCGAAATCACGTTGTTGTCGTCCAAGGTAGTAGCGCACGAACCCATATAAACACTACGTTGAGTTGACTTGGATACCAATATGACTCCGAGTAGTAAACAATATCTTGTTGCCTAGACGTACTCCGGAAAGTTAGGTAATGGTCTCCTGTCGTGGCTATTGAGAGGCAAGGTTGTTCGTTGCTTGTCACCTGAGAAGGCTGTAGCCTAGATCAGCTGACGGTTTTCGGCCTCCACAAAACATCCTACCAAATCGACTTCATACCGTCACATCGATAAGATTGGGATATGCATGGATCGTGTTTCACGATATCGCAAGAATCAAAGCTGGGAAGTAATGTGCTACTTCTGTAAAAGCGGTAGATTGGCCTACTGCAATTCGGCACCATAGTGGATGACTTGCTGCAGACGTTTGGAATAGCTGATTACCATCAGCCTCGCTATCTCTGGCGCGAGTACATATCGCTCTAAAACAGTTTTGATCATCTACTTGGTTACCGTAGGTCTAACCAGCTCTCCTGCATAATCATCAGAGCTGAGGGCTCAAGACTGAATATCCGAGTATGTACGAGGGATTTATTTATTGACTAAGCTGAGATTGCCGAAGAAACGTGCTCACTAAGATGGCCAGTGTCCTCCTGGTTCAGTCATGAATACAAACTCGAACGTGCTTATAGCTCCTACCAACGAGACCATAGAATAGCACACGTGCGCCGAACACTCATATTTAGAGGCCTCGTTGGCATCCCATACCGCTCGAGAGATCTCACTTGCAAGAATGTGTACCATGACTATCAATAACGAGACTACAATTATTCCATATGTAGAAGAATAGATCCCACCTCTAGAGCAACAAGTTTTAGAAAGGAGAGCTAATATGCGTGTCATACGAGAACACTGTGACACACCATAAGTCTTGCTGTATTTGCCAAAAGATATAAAGCTGCAGCATTACCCCGGAAGCTAGTAGCATTGGAAGAATGGTCAAAGCACTCTGTACTAGCCGCTCAGTATAAAGCATCATGTTCTGGTTTCTCCTTCTGATGTTCGTCACCACTAGCGGCATCATAGGCACTGGCATATGGGACGAGAAGACCAATCACAACTTAGCGCGCAGCCTTCACGACATCGACGAAGCTCTAGTTGGCGATGGCTACAAGCATAGCATCTTATACACTCGAGTCAACAATGGTGTTCTCTCTATGGAAGGTCTTCTCGGGCAAGACATGGGTGTTACCGCCTACAATGAGAGTGGTGGCTTGATGCATTTGACTTCTGAGAAAGGCAATGACAAAGTTGTCCTGGGCGGTATATACGTGAAGGATAATGTCACGGTGCAGGTAAGGGCTGGATACCCACCTTGAACATGACAGCAGTCTAAGCTGATCTTACCGGTAGCCTCAAGGTCTGTTCAAAGCTCGCATCTCTGGGCTTAAGCAAGAAGTAACGGGCAATTGGTTCCTGGTGCCTCGAGTCAAGGAACATAGCAAGCGCGATGTCTCAGCCGCAGAAGCCCTAACAAGCGAGCTAGTCACCATTCAGAACGCTGATGATCTGATTGCCAACTTGACAAAATCTATCTCCAACAAGCTGGAACAGACAGAAGCCGTCAGCAGTGTGCCAGACTACCTTGGACACGTTGTAGAGGCACTGTTGAGCAAGAAGGTCGTGATGACGCACGGTCCCGATGCTATCGCGCAGGCGATCAGATCTGTCATGGACACGACCGAAGCCGTCTCAGAAGGCACTGTGACGGCCGCTGCGATGCACCAAAGTCTCATTGCTGACCAAGAGTCTCGAGAAGCCGCTAACAAGGTGATCGAAATGGTATTCGAGAGGAAGTTCCCGGCCTGTGAGCGCAGGGTGGGACCTTGTGAGAAGGATCTGTTCGCCGACCTCGAGTTGTGAACGGCCGAGACTAGTGCAGATAGTATACTCTGAGGATCAAGCGAGACCGCCAGCGGTCTGGGCGCTTGGTAGGGGGCGGGAGAACACAGCATCCATGGTACAGCAGATATATATATATAAGGTCGCAGAATGGAGACACGCTGGACATAGGCTGTGAGGCTTAGTCACGTAGAGGGCGAAGAGTGTGTTTCAGAAACTGCGTGCTGTACTGTAGGCACAACTAATGATGATAATAATAATAATAATACCCGACCCTGATGATCATATCATGCGTTGACAGGGCCGCCCACCCCTCGTTCTGGGGACTAGTGCAAGGCTGCGCGTGTGCTTAGCGCTGTCTCAGGCGCTGCGCCACGGCCTCCCGCGTGCAAGAGATGCCAACTTTAGCAAACCCTCACCTAGCTCGCGTCGCTAAAATAACGAATGTATAGCCGTGCCTCTTCCTGTCTTGTACTTGACGGGGTCTACGCATCTGTGCCAGGCCTGAAGGATTCAAGACCGCCCTCATGCAATTTACCACAGCTCGCGTCATCCTGGGCTGGGTGTTATCTACTGTACAGCACCTACTACTCTCAACTCTCCATCTTTCCTTGCATTTTGCGTTCCATCACCAACACTGCAGCTTCATGGCAATCTACAGGCACAGGCTGCAATAGTCACGCTCAGCAGTCTCGGGCATTTCTTATTTCGTAACCCGTTTTTAACGTGTCAGCCCGCGATTGCAAGTTCATACGTCAGTTCCCTCGTACGAAGATGTTGTTGTTCGACAGGCAAATGCTGTTGCTGTCCTTTATCCTCGGCGCCGGATGTGCAAACGCGAGGGTCCTTAATAGTAAGCAAAATCGAACCTGCCGTTCTATCAGTGGGCCACTGTCTGACTGACAGTCTACAGCGCGGAGTGGCAACATCAATTATGCAGCACTCGACAAGCGAGCTTCGACTTTTACCACGTCTGCACCTGCAGCGCCCATCTCGCCATTAACTATAGAGACAACAGCAACGACGACCTTCGATCTGAGCAAGCGAGAGCCGGAGACAGCCAGCTTGAATGTCAAGATCAGGGATATCGTTGAGAGTGTAGTTTCCGTTATCGATGGTTCGGTAGATGGAGCCTCATCGGCGCAAGCGAATCCCACAATCACAAGCGTTACCACTATAAACAGCAGACGGTCACCATCTTCATCATCTACGGATACTGCACAGAATGCATTGGACGTACTGATATCAGCCGTCAGTGAAGAGCTGCTCGGTAGCGAGACATCATCACAAACTTCAACCCGCATAAGGTCCATATCATCTACAAAGACCAAAAGCACCTCTGAACAGGTTAACACCTCCACCGGACCGAGACCCACGACCTCGTCAACCCGACCCTCCAGGCCGACGGACACATCCAGACCCACAGATCGACCATCCGATCGACCGAGTGAAAGCCCTGGACGACCATCTCAGACCAGCCTGCCTCCTGCCCCGCCACCATCTACAACCATGTCTACCAGCACCAGCAACAGCGCTTCTCCAGTAGCTGCAGCAAGCAGCTCATCGACCAACGCCTTGCCTCCACCACCAGATCCCGCGGAACAGGACCGGAAAGGTAGGGTCGCTGGCATTGCAACAGGTGCTATTGCGGGAGCGGCAATCTTTGCGCTTGCTGGTGCCTTCCTCGTCCGCCGCCACCTGCAAAAGAAAGCCAGTGCCGGCGAGAAGAAAGGGGTCTATCCGGAAGTTGCCTGGTTGTATGATCCAGCCCCGACGCCCTCGCGGCCAGGATCAGCGCACAGCGGGCGCAGTAGGAACAGCAGCATCGCAAGCGCATCTGAGGCACCGCTCAGCCTTGGCGGCTTCGATGCTGCTGCTGAGCGCCGTGCTAGTGCGGCGCCTGAGGTGATCCCGTCGATGGTCGACCGCCACGCCAGCGAGAGACAGAGCAGGAGCACTTGGCCTAGCGGGCACGACAACTCGTCCGTGCCTCTACTCGCGCCCATTCCCGCCATTGCATCGAGAGAGACATCTCCTGTGGGCAGGTCGGCCTCACCAGGTGGTTCTCCTTCAAGCAGATATTCGAGACGAGCGTCCAGGTCCAGGAGCTCGTTGGACGTGAGCAGGAGGCCCCTGAGCGCTGTCTTCGAAGAACCTATGAGGCCTATGTCACACATTGATAGATGAAATTGACTTTAACATGAGAAAATTCTAGCGCGGTGTTTTGGAGTCTATTTGTATCAATATACGTTAGATATGCCATATGCTACGCGTCCAAACGACGCTTGAGGAGACACGGATATGATTTGGTGACAGCTATCCATGGCATAGGGCTTAGTGCCTCCAATCACTCTCAGTCTCAACTCTCATGGCGGCCGTACGTTTGTAGATCGAGACTACGTGCGGAACTTTTCCGCTAGCGAAGGACCATCGCACATTCTAGGCACGCCACCTGTGCACTATGGGACTGGGATAAAGCCATAGACAGGCGACCTCAACAACTACTCGGTTGGGTAGACCAAAAGGGTTGTTGCCCGTGATCAGGTCTCCAAGGCCCATTGTTCCTGCTGTGATCATCACAAGGGCTCTCCAGCCCTCAGTTTCCTTAGCTGTCCTCTGTGCCTCCACGGATCGCAGATCCGGCAAAGGTATGTCTCTTCTGCACTGTCATCTAGATCTTCAGGCGCTGCATCTCTAATGCATGCGGTATGCTCCCAGACATAGCATGAATCACAGGACACCATGTGCTTGCCATCATCATCCATCTGCCCGCATATACACCTGACGGTCTCATCCCTCTTGCTGCGAGGGAAGTTTCGCACGTTGAAGAATTCTGGCATTAAGTCTGGTTCAGTATTCCTGACACGGGTCTTGCGAGCTGTGCCTCTGGCTTGCTGTTGCCGTCGGGCGTTGTGCTCTTCTAACAGTCGTGCTCTACGTTCAGCTGAAGCCGCTCTTGCTTGCTCGATAGACGCGGGCAAACTTCTGCCCTCGATGACGTCCTCGAGGTCAATGGTACCCTTCTGCTTCTTTGGCAAAGGCAGTGTTGTTGTGGTGTCAGCAGTGTCATCATCATCCTCACTATCTTCATCGTTTTGCTGCTTCCGCCTTGAATGTCTTGGAGGTACAGCTATATCCATAGATGATGCTACCTCCGTCACCTTCGACTTGGATCTGTTCAATCGGATTCCCTTTAGCTGATATTTGATGCTCTTCCGTGGAGGCTTGGTGGTGGGTTCAGGGTCTATCTCGAAGGGCGCATCTTCTTCCGAACTCTCTGGACGAGGACGTTTACTGCGTGTTTGAGATTTCACGGGGACAGTTGTACCGCGATTTGTGTAAGCTGAGATGAATGCTCCCCGTGGCGAGGGCCGTAGCGTTGTTTGGCGGTCTTGCAAGATCGCCTCGTTCTGAGCAATTGACCGAAGTATCTGGGGATCATCTATATCTAGTGACGGTTTGACTTGTGCCGTATCAGGGTGTGCACTGTCTTGTCTGCTTTGTGGAGGTTGGGACAGCGCTTTGGATACATCCTGCAAGATGGGTGAAGTGGTACTCAGCCTCTGCCTTTCACTTCCCTCGGTTGGTGAAACCGGCCGCTCTGGGAAGAAACCGTTTGGCTTTGCTACTGTTGGGTTCTGGTTCGCATACAGTTGGCGCCCTGTGGGCATATCTTTAATTTTGAGCTCTTGTCCATCAGATATGGCCACAGGACTAGTTTCAAAGAATACGCTATGGCTGGATGAGAGAGCTTCACTGTTAACGAAGCCCCTTGAAGCAGTTCTAGGGGTGTCAATTGGCGGTCCTGGAGTTGTCACAGAGGACGGTACGACTGAAGCTACCCTTGTAGGTGTGACGATGTGTGGACGAAACGGTGAGTACGACGGTGTCTTCGCCTCTGGTGTTTTCGGTGGTATCCACTCTTCATTTGGGTAGTCTAGAAAGTCATTGATCGTCTGCGTGTTCAATTTGGTAGGCAGAGGCAAAAGAGGGAACTCTTCCAGTCTTTCCTCGCGACGGCGAACCTCTTGAACCGATAAGGCATTTGACCCATCATTCTCGAAAACTTGCTCTGCACTTCGTCGAGCACTCTCAAAAGTCATCAGGCTTCGCCATCTATACTCCGGAAGGTTCCCGAGGAAGTTCGCGCGCCGTCTGACGTAGTCGCCGTAGCAATAATGCTCATTCAATATCTCGCCTTCTTCTAGTAGCGCAACTTGAATCCGTGCCCGTGCAAGCCTTATCTCAGTTGAGTCCTCCCACTCGGCGTTCTGTGAGATGCTGTCTGGCTTGAGAGGCCTCATGATTGAGATACGTTCCAGCGAATTCACTGGGTGAGAAGAGAAGGTGATGGCAGATGGTTGTCTCGACAGAGAGGTACCAAAATGCAAACTTGCAAGATTTCTTGAAGTTCAGTTTAGAGGAACTGGTGATGAGTTCGATCTTACGACGAAGTGTTGATTATCTTGCGCAGAACGATCAATTGGGCTTGTAAGTAACGTACGGGCCGGAACATACGAAAGTAAGGCCAGCGTTATAACCTACCAGAACAATCACTAAAACTATCTTGGCAATCTGGCCATTGTCGCTGTCTCACAATGTGAGTGAACCATGCGGATCTATCGCACACATGATAGCAATTGAATGCAACGGCAGGGGTTATCTGATACGCACTGAGTGAATGAAGTATACTGGAGCTGGGTCGCTCGCTGGAAACTCAGGCAAAGCTGGAAAGGCTATCCTCTAGTCACAGCAATATCCAAGTCGTCTAGTTTGCCTATGTCAACGTAGGTGAGCTTAGTTGTGGTCTCGATGAAGTGTTCCAACCGCTCTGAGGTGGATAGTGTGGACAAGAATGCCTTGTCGCTGATGGAGATGAGACAACCTCGCATGTGAGCCATGCTGAATTAGTGACCCTGAGCATACCAGATCAAACACCGGCGATGAGACTGAATTCTAAAGACTATCAAAGTAACTCGGATCCCGGCGAGGTGAGCAGGACTTACATCTGGAGCATGACGCTGCTATCTCGACAACGTCGATGAGTGCATGCGAAGTCCAAGAGAGCATCATCGCTCTCAATCACGTGACGAGGTGATGGATGGAACGTAGCATCGCTTCGGCAAGGGACGTATCCATGCATGTGGATACTACTCTGGCTCCTCATGCCTCATGTCTGGGGCGCGCTGGTAAGGCACAGAGCTGGCTCGTCTGCACCCATCCCACAGGCGTTTCAGGACGCTACTACGCCCGTCTACAGAAGAGTTTGCATCACCTACCTGATACACGCAGGTGGACCACAGCATCTAACGATGATATCTATCCACTGCGACAACAACTGCCGAAGACCTTCCACTGCCGCGCTTCAGATCGGCAGGGCCCCCTCCTTTGGCATGAAGAGGGGAGAATGAACTGAGGGGGAGCTTTGGGGGGGCTCCTGCGAGTGAAGGGCGAAAGGGTGCGTTGACGACGTATGTGGTATGCAGTATGCGGCATGTAGAGGCAAGCCTTGGGAGGAGAGGGAAGCCCAGAGGCCAAGGGCACACACAAATGCAGCTGGGCGCGCTTGGAGAGTCCCCCCGACATTGAGTGCTGGCACGTGGGGAGGGTCGCATAAGGTTGGCTAGCGTCGTGCAGCGGCTGCCTCGGGCCAGCAGGCAGCGACGCTTAGCGACACGTCCTTGGTTAACGTCAACTCGACGCCTAGACACTTCCATTGCAACTGTAACCGCGCCTGGTGGCTTTGCATGCATCTCTGCTTCAGCAAACCACGCATGAAAGCATGCCGCCATGCGTCACGTATATCGCCCCGTTCCCATCCCGTGTGTTCTGATATAGAGAGTTGCATCGAGACCGCCTGACGCTGTACTCCTGAGGGCACGGGTGCGAACGGGTTTTGTGGTGGTATGATGCGCGACGTGACGGCCGGAGGGTCTGGCTGCCACTGACATAACAATAGAGCGCAGAGTAGGCTGGCAAGCCATCATTCTAAATGATCCCCAACACGCCACATTTCAGGCGCGTTTCGGAAGGACATCGTGCCTTTCAGCCCTCCCCCAACTCTCGACAGACTGGTCAATCGCTCTGCCGTGCACATATGCATCATGCAAGCACCTATGCTGCACTCATGCCCTGGGTCAAATGTTGATGGCCGCAGCCAATGGATCCCCTCGACTACTGGTGAAGCAGACGAGCGGTTCACACGGACCCTTCGCATGAACATGACTGATCGCGTTGTAGCGACACCTGCGCTTAGCGAGGTGTTCACGCGAATTCCGCAATTGATCTCCGCAACGGTTGTTCCTCTGTTGGTCCCTGGCAGCCCGTGGCACACCGCAGATCTGGTATCTAGGTATCTTTCCATTAAAGCACAGGGAAGCTTGCCGTAATTACCATCTGAACCTTTCCGTTTCGCTCTGCTGCTGGGCTTCGTTCCAGTTACACAGGCTGTGGTAATCTTAGTCTCAACCTAGGACTTTGCCCTAGTCCGCCCTGTCGTGTGCAACGTTGCTGTATGTGATTGCATATAACGCTGCAGCTACTGAGACTGATAAGAAGTCCCGACTGCTCAGACGACGACAGCTACCCTTTGTCGGCGATTCGGACCCACGTGTCAAAGCAACATAAGCGATACCAAACACCGCCATCATGGAAATGAACTATGGCTCTCAAGTGGGTACAAGCAAGCAGGCAGGCATACTCCCAAGACACCTGAACTAATACCACTCAAGGAACTTCACCAGATTGAGGATGAGCTGCACATCGAGATTCTGCCTGGCACCGAGGTGATGACAGACGTAGGCTCGCACCACTTCGTCAAAAGCAGCTCCCACGTCCTTGTTCCTCAGCCTTCAGCAGATCCACACGATCCATTGAATTGGAGCTGGATGTGGAAGACTTTCACCATTGCCGCCTCAACAAGCGTATCGTTCACACAGGGTCTTGGCCCGCTAGCACTGGCGCCCATGTTCCCATACTACATCGAAGATTTTAACTCCAACCTTGCAGATGTGGTCAAGTTCACCGGTGTAGCCATCCTTGTCCTTGGGTTCAGCAATTTCATTTGGGTCCCCATCAGCACCACATTCGGCCGCCGTCCTGTTTACATCCTCTCGCAGACTATTTGTTTTGTGTCCTCAATCTGGCGCGCCGTCGCAAAGGACTACGGTAGTTTCATGGGGGCTTGCGTGTTGAATGGCATTGGTGCTGGGCCGGGTGAGACCATACAGCCTGCCGTCATTGCAGACATATTCTTCCTCCACGATCGTGGTTTTTGGAACACGTTATACTGGGTTTCCTACATGGGCGGCCTCATGGTCGGACCCATCATCTCTGGCTCCATGGCTTTGCATGTCGGGTGGCGGATTTTCTGGTGGTTCAACACTGGCTTGATCGGTGCTTCCCTGCTCATGGTAGTCTTCATGTTTCCAGAGACAAAGTGGCATCGACTGCATCCAAGTGAGGTCGTAGCTGATTCAGTGGCAAGTTCGTCCAAAGAGGACGGCACCGATGATGAGAAACATAGCAAAATCATTACACAGACACAGCCGAACAGTAGCATGACAGGCCTCACTCAAGTGCCAAGAGCAGACCGAAGTCTTTGGCTCGGGAGAGGGTCGCCCAGCAAGGCACAGTGGAGGTTGTTTCAGCCACCTCGCGGCGATGTCTTCAAGACAATCCTGATGGACTTGTGGATACCGTGGAAGCTCTTCGCCTTCCCAATCGTCGAGTATAGCGCCTTCGTTGTTTCTTGGTCGTGCAGCTGCTTTCTCACGCTCAACCTTACCCAGTCGCTCAACTTTGCTGCTGCTCCATACAGCCTTGATTCGCAAACTATAGGCTTCTTCAACTTTGCGATCCTTATTGGTGCTTGCATTGGTCTTGCGACTGCGGGTCCAATTTCTGACTGGGTCAGCGCTAGACAGACACGTAAGAATGGCGGCATTCGCGAGCCTGAGATGCGTCTGCTTGCGACAATCCCATACACCCTGATAATGATCCTAGGTAATTTCATTGTTGCATTCGGCTACGAAAGGAAGTGGCACTGGGTGAGACCTCATATTGTTATATGAAAAACGGCAGTCTACTGACGCAGATCGTGCAGGCCGTCATTGTCGTTATCGGCTATGCCTGCGCTGGCATCCAGGTCGCTGCCTTGCCTGCCATGGCGACAACATACTCGGTCGATTCGTATAAACCTGTAGCCGGCTCTCTGATGGTTGCCATTACTGTCAACAAGAACCTGTGGGGTTATGGTTTTGCCGAATTCATCATACCGTGGGTGGAGGAGAGCGGCTTCATCAGCCCCATCATGACCAACATGAGCCTCACTGCTCTATGGTGCCTGTTTGGCATCCTGTTCTACTTCAAGGGCAAGACTTTCAGGAGGTGGTCGAAGAACAGCTCCGTGCACAAATTGTAAATTGTGTATACTCAAAGCCAAGAGCGAGCAAGGCAAGACCCAAGTCAGGCAAACTTTGTATTGGCTGTCTGAAGGCAGATTTATTTACTCTAACACCGTCGATTTTCGAAAGTGGGCGAAGCACCTTCCGCAGAACTCCAATAGCCATATATCAATACAACAACACCTGCGCTAGATGCTTCTTGAAATCCAATCAGAGAAGGAAGAGAGAGAGACAGTGTCCTATGTCAAAAGAGTAAACAGAATGCAGAAGCCTTTTCTAGAGCTTGGCCTTGACAGTGTCGGTAACACTATTAGCAGTAGCACTTGCCTCCTTGTTCAACTCGATCTTGCCATTGCCTTGACCTTCGCCAAAAAAGATGACTTGAACGGTGAGATCGTCCCTGTAGCGCCTGCTGTACGGTGATGGCAGGGTGAGCAGGGCTGAGACCATGTCCTTGTCCTTGCCTCCAAGCGCATTGCGGACTAGGTGGGTGGCTGCGTTCTTGTCCTCCACAACGAAGCGGTCGTTGATTGAAGACTCGACGCCCCACTGCTGTTGGCGGATGGGCGCCCGCTGGCCAGCGCCACTCTGGCGGTCATGCGGCTGTTGCTCCAGAGGCAGCTGGTTCTTTTGGCTAGAAAACCAGCTTTGGAGCCAGTTGGTTGCGCCTGAGCTGTTTGAAGCTACGTTTCTTGAGCTTGAGGCTTGCGACTCCAGCCACTGACCAACCAGGCCAACAACCTCTTCATTGCTAAGCATCTCCCACAAACCATCGGTAGCCATGACGACAAAGTCACCGTTGCTAGGTTCAACTTTGGTAGTCGTGATCACTGGCTCAGCGGTCACGTATGGAGGAGTCTTCAGATATTTGGATGGTGTACGTCCGAAGAAGTTGTTCTTCAATTTGTTTTGGATCTCAGCGCTCCATTTATAGACAGCGTCACCAAAAGCCCGGCTGGGCTCGAGGCCTCCCAAGATGCGACCATTCATTGTGACGTACGGTTCACCCGGGTGCTCAGCCCGTAAGCGGGCGTCCTCTGATGCTGTGCCGCCAGTCTGGTCAACGCTCAGTGCTGTTGCTGTCCATTTGCCGGTAGTGCCTCGGCGACCAAGCACAGCACGCGAGTCACCAGTACAGGCAACCCGAAGTTCCTTCGACCTACTGTCGTAGAAAGACAGGAGAGCACATGAGCCTGAAAGGGCAGGAGCTAGAACTTCAGCCGCGACCCGTTTGGACTGCGCCTTGAGAACCTTCGAGACGGACTCGTGCACAACATCATGATCAAGCTTCAGGAACCCCTTCTTGATGGCGGCATCCACGGCCTCCGCACTGGGGAAGGTGGCTTTTGGATCGGCCAGAGCAGACTTGTATGTCGCATCAAGCTCTCGAGCAACGTACGACACGAGCGTTTGTCGTAGCTTTGCAGAGGTGGTCCAGCCAGCGTGACCGTCGAAAACACCCCAGAACATCCAGTCACTGCTCGCTTTGCCATTCTCGCTTGCTGCGCTCGTGTTTGGTACTTCGACGATCTTTTCGACGTGATCATCTTCGATGGGGTCGTTGCTTGGGATCTGTACAACATCGTATCTTACAACACCTGTACCTCTCCCAACCAGATAACTCTCCTCGTTTATCCGCAACTTAGACGTAACCTGATCAGGCGTGAGCATCTCCAGCACCTTGCGGCCACTGTAGTCTGTCTCCTTGCTGATTGGTTGGTCAGCCGGAATATCTGCCGTGAAAAGCTGTCCCTGCTCTACTATGAGCGCCTTGCGAACAGCTTCAGGCACCGCTTCTGCCTGAATACCATCAACGACTGCACCAGCGCCAACACTTATATCTTGTTGTCTTTGTGCAGAAGCTGTCGCCGTAGAGATCCCTGCACTCGGATAACCCTTGCTCATGCCACTGCTGGAGAGATTAGTAGCCAGAGGAGATCCTGTACCCCTCTGCTGGTAGGCATACCAACCTCCTGCCGCCGCTACACCTAAGGCGACTGGACCGCTGAGACGACGTAGCTGCATGGAGGATTGGAGTGGCCGCGCGTTTCTAAGTGTTGCTATTGAGCGAGCGTGGGCGGCATTGTTGCCATTAATGCGGAAGCCCTTGAGTGCTTTCCGAGGAGAGGGCCGTCGGAATGTGCGCAGGTTTTGGATTACCGCGCGACGCATTGAAGCGAGTGACGAGGATGGTCGTCGGCTGGAAGGTCTATGAAGAGGACATTGATGAGACCCGTGGTTTATCTGATCATTGCAACAGCTCTACAATCTTAGGGGACAAAGCACGCGACTACCTGTCCTAGGGCTAGCCGCAGGTAATCATGTTTGAACTTCGGGATTTACCGGCCATAGTGCAGTGCCAAGAATTCCACCCACCAGCTTCGAAAATCTGCGCGCGACTGCAGATAGTTTAATTTGCAGCGCACGCCGATACAACAACTACACCACCACCTCGTCGCCACATATACCGAACAAAAGCAATGGCATCCAAGGGAAAGGCAGCCGGCAAGTCCGGTCAGGGTCGTAGCGCCATCGAGGACGTTGTCGCCAGAGAATATACGATCCACCTACACAAGAGAGTACGTTCAGTTTGATGAAGTCCACGGATGGTTTCGCGCATATCCTCCCAAAAGGGATGCGCGAGACATCGGGCGGAAGACTGAAAATAAAAAGAGATGATCTAACATGGAATAAAGGTCCACGGCGTCAGCTTCAAGAAGAGGGCTCCTCGCGCCATCAAGGAGATCAGGGACTTTGCTACCAAGGCCATGGTGCGTATTCATCTCATCAAAAGTCCTCCACTTACTATGAACCAAGAATGTTGACCTTATTTCACGTACAGGGCACTGCAGACGTCCGCCTCGACCCTCAATTGAACAAGAAGGTCTGGGAGTCTGGTATCAAGGGCGTCCCATTCCGCCTCCGAGTGCGTATCAGCCGTAAGCGTAACGACGAGGAAGATGCCAAGGAGAAGCTGTACTCCTACGTCCAGGCCGTCAACGTGAAGAACCCTAAGGGTCTCCAGACTGCCGTTGTTGAGGACGCATAGATGAGGTTTCAGCATCCAAAAAAAGAATTCAAAAATCATGGCGTCTGGCGCGACATACTAGAGTTCGAATTGAGTAATCCTCGTAGTCTAGAGCCGAGATGAACATCATGATTGGGACGAACATGTTGCCAGCCAAGCCATTCACATTTTGCGTCTGTTTCAAGAACAAGGAGCAAGACTGCCCTTGCAAATACTCAATTCAGTTTCGCCCATTAAATTATAGTTTCGCATTTTCCCTCAGACTTTCCAGGATAGAAGTGATTCAACGTCTGTGAGGCAATCTCGTGCATCATTCTACAATGACCCATGATCTAGTCTCAGGAGTATCACGACGGTAGGTGATGGATAGTATTGACATTCTTAATCAATTCAGTCAGGGTAGAGCTGCTATAGTACATTGATGACTTGCACATGTCTGACGCCGGCCTGATCGGCCACCGAACTTGGCAGAGATTGACCTTCGTTGACTCCAATCAAAACTCATACCCAAATACAACATCTGACGCTCAGGGGTGACAACCGTAACAGCTACAGAGTACGGTTGGGTCTTGTGGTGGATTCTCGGTATCACAAAGACACACCTCGGAAGTCCCCAATACTTCGAGCCAGAATCGAGCTTACAATAGTGGACTCCTTCTATAGCCGCTGGATCGTTCATTTGTGGTCTCCCTCGGCGCCTGTAACTCTCAAGACGAAGTTCACCACTACAGCAGCCAACAGGGCAATCGCCAGAACCGTGGGCCCAAACCTGTCGTCGAAACCACCCTGCCCTCTCATCCTGATACTCTTCGCTCGCCAATGGAAGGTGACAAGCGCGTATATCATAGCAGCCATGGCGACGAGTGTGAAAAGACCGGCCGAGATCTGGCCCACGCGGTCGCCAAAGTTCAAGAGACCAATGGCCAGGCCACCAAGGATGACGGTAAAGTTCAGCCAACTGAGGAAGGTTCGCTCATTGGCGAAGAAGACTTTGGGCTCGACGCGGGTTGGCAGGGCAATGCGCTTGCCTGTTGGGGAGTCCAGTCAGTTTCTGACTTCAGAAGTCGCCTGTCTTTTGGAGAGAGGGAAAGCGTACCTGGCGCCGTCTGGAGAAGTGGCTGCGAAGACATCCTGGTGAAGATATAGAGGAGCTGCTCCTGGTGGTGTATATGCTCTTACGACTCTTATCTGTAACCTCAGTACGGATCAGGACTGCGCAGGTATTGTGCTAATTACAGCGAGTGACTAGATATGTTCGTGAGATTCGTAACACAGTCGGATGGGTATATGAGGTGCAGCGAAGTAGATTTGGCAATGTCAATGGCAGTAGAAAAAAGCACCAGGCCCCACTGCAGCTCGACGAGTTGGAGAGGTGCAGACGGGAGCAGCATCACGTTTCCTGAAACAGATCGTGATTGGCTGTGAGGGAGCGTCGGTCGGGGAAAGTTCGGCTTTTATGCCCCGCGTTCCTAGGGCCACCAGGCCACCAGGCCCCCAGGCATACAGACACAGCGTGTACGTGGGCAGCTTGTTAGCGCTTGTTTCACGCGTGAACGAGTGTTTTGTGCAACTGCAGGGAAACTCGATTGTGTGAGCTTTGACTTTCGGCGTGTCAATAAACCATACGATTCTCCTCCTGCTAATCGCCATTCCGTTCTCTAGTCCCCATTCCCGTCAGCGAATACTTACTCCAAACTTGATTCGTACTTTGCATTGCGGCTCCAAGGTGTCTGGAACCTGCGTGCAGTTTTTCTACCACACTCTCCCATCATAGACGTTAGAGCAACTCACAATGGCCTCGACCTCGACCTCTGTAAGCCTGCAACCCACCCCTTCCGTACTCGCCGTACATGCGATCTTCTCCTGATGACCTGCGCTTCTGCCCTTAGCCAATTCCACCTTTACGGCTCCGTCAGATCTGCAACGATGCTTGCGACTCTGCCCTACAGAACGCAGCCCAGTATGATCACGCCTCGACCCAGACGTGGAACAACTCCATCATCAACAAGATTCTGCAGTCCCTTATAAGCGAGTCTGGCTCCTCAAGCTCCTCCTCCGGGGAGGGCCAATCCTCCGCTCCCAAGTACAAGTTTGCCGTCAACAGCACCATTATCCAGCACCTGAGCGATCCTCGGCCGGCAGGTACATCGACCGGCGGGACACAGACTGGCGACTCGGCAGAGGAGAGTATCAGCATGGGTGCTGATGCGGCGAAGAAGGTCGGGAGGAGGGGCATGCATAGTGCCAGTGGCGCTTATTGGAACAACGCCAAAGATGGCATGTGGAGTCACAAGTACGAGGGCGGCGAGGTGAAAGGCATGGACATTGTCATCTCCATCCTGTGGATCGCTGTCTGATGGGGTCATGGCCCCCACCAGAATCGACTGGTGACTGAAAGAGACAAGACAATCTGTAGCTGGGTGTTGCACGCATTGCGATACACCCTACCACATTAGGGCTCGTCGATATGGCCTAGAACAAGTCAACGTAATTCCAACATTGCATCAAATCTGATGGACAATAGGATTGTTTGATTGCTAAGGGATTCATGACTATTGTGTCGAGCCTTGGAGAACATCGCGATGTATATTATTACCAATATCTATACGGATTCACGGCCTTTTAATGCCCAATCCAATATCTACCACTACATTTGTACAAGCCGCATTTGCTGCTGCCGCCACTGTCACCATCACCTTTTGCAACGACATCCGCCAAGCCACGGGCACAAGAGCGATGTCATGGATAGTAGCAAAGCTTCCTGCAAAAGCCATCGTCAAGGTCTCGACGCGACTTGTTTACTCTGCCCTTTGAGCTTTTGCACTAACACTTGCAGCCCTGTGCCTCTCTTACCACCGGACACAGTAGCAGATTCTGGTGCGACTGCTTCACCATCCACAGTGGCAAACCCAAGTCTGTTCCTGCCTAGTAGTATGGGCGTTCCAGGTGCCAGATCCCCTTGCGACGGAAGACATTCAAGCTTCTCCCACGATCCGGAGAACGTCACCCTCTTCCAATCATTAAGGTTCCCTTGTTCGCCAGTGCAGTGACAGTAAGTCTCATGATCCCACAGGTCTCCCAGTACCTGGCCCCTGAGAACGAACTCATCCGCAGTCCAAGTCGTCCAAGCAATCTGTCGATCCAGTGGGGTGATCTTTGGCGCATGTTCGAGTTGCTGTATTATACCATTCTCGCTGCCTCTGACAGACTCAAGCGGCGGCACGAAGATACCGTCACGAACACCATTTGCCAACATCGGCGCCCCAATGCGACCTGCTAACTCGATAAGTTGCGACGCGCTACAGCCCTGTGGCACGTCGCCTCCAACCTGCTGCGACAGGATCGCACCCTGATCGAAATGCTTAGGGTGCATCGTTTGTAACGTTACACCGTACTGTGACCGTCGCTTCAGGAGCGTGTGGACAATGGGTGCCGGCCCTCGTAGGTCTGGGAGTAGAGAAGGGTGCAGGTTGAGACCTCCATACTTTGCAGCGCTCAGGATCCGCGACGGAACCAGCAGGCCGAACGATACTGCTACAACTAAGTTGTATGGCCCGGGTGGTGTCCAGCCTGTGAAGGTATCTATCTGATGGAGTGGCAGGCCAAGTCGATCGGCAGCGTGTTTGATGGGGACTATTTGCTTAATTAGCTACTGCGAGAGGTGCGTGCACTTCATTGAATATATCATCAAGTGTACACGCACCTGCATGTACAGTCTTTAAACCTCTGCCGACGCGCTTGTCAGGTCTACACACGACATCGATCGAAGCAATCTTCTCAGGCTTCGCATCTTGCAGATTGCGTAGAGCCTGGAGGCTACTTATGCTGAAATCATCTGAGCCACAGTAGAGGATGCGCAGAGGGTCATACGCTTTTGTGCTCTGAAACCTCAGCTTGCGAAAAGAGCGAACAGCAGGCCGAGAGTGGCCCACTAACGAAAACAGCATGGGCAGATGTATGTTTTGATACTACTTAATCATTCGAGAAGACGTGGTTGGTCCTGCGAACTTGCGGAGGTGATCCGCTCAGGTGTCCGCCCGCGTTTGGCCTCGGAAGAATTTACCCAGCCTTAGACAAATATATTCCTGCCATACAGACAGGTACTTCGATCTGGAAGCCTAATAGACTCACTAAATTGCACCTTTACCTGCAGTCTCTACTGCTGTAGATGGACAGGGCCAGAAAGAATCAAAAGCTTAAGATGAGACTGGGATGAAGTTATTGCGAAATGGTATCGATCACGTTCGTATCTGTCGCTAACTTTCCGGTTGCATTCTGGATCAGATCAAATCTCAAATGGTATCACTGAACGCTGGGCAACGCTGTCTTTCTGTACAAAACCGATGAGCGATGTCATGGTCCATCCTAAACTCCTGAATATGCAATCAGACTTTTTAAACCACGCTGGAACGCTAAGCACTTTGTATAATGACTTCGACCCCCCATCTTGCTGTTCTAATCGGCAGTGTATATATAACCGCCTCCCATCATGTGTAGAATCTTACGCGTCAAATTTGAACGATGCGACTTGCTCAAGCCCTCGCGCCGAGCTGCTGCTGCAGTCTTTGCTCTGCAAACACTTCCCTGCTGATGGCAAGCACCTTTTCAAACCCTTCGCGGCCCCTCGTGGCGTTCTGTCGGAACCGCTCGACTGTGAAGTCCTCGATGCTGTTCTTGATCTTCTGCCACCCGCCGCAAAGTGCGATGATCTTTGCAGTTTGATCGAATGTTGTCTTGCCAGCGGTCTTCGAAGGGGTGTAAATGACCGTCTCTTGCACCGACAAAAGCTCGTTCCAGGTCATGTTTTGGCTGCACATTGTGACTTTCTTCGCGTTCGGGTCTACGTATGAGACTTCGTAAACCATTGAAGTATCTTGGGAGCCGAGGAACGTGCGGAGCCATTGCGGTGCGGATTGCTTGCACGTTATCAGGCGCTCGGTTCGAAGGATCTGCGTCTGAGGATCTAAGGTGCGACTGAGGGTGTCGACGCCGATCACGTGCGTGGTTTTGTCGTTCCATGGGCAGTATTTGCGCCAGTTTGCCGTGGAGACCTCCTGCCAAGAGTAGTCGAACTCATGCTGTGCTGAGAAGATCTTCATCGCTTGTCAAAATCTGTCTGATCAGACGATTCTGGCCTCGATCGAAATTTGGATGTGTCGTGTGATGCTGTCGCGTG
Organism: Polychaeton citri CBS 116435; assembly: GCA_010093785.1. NCBI lineage: Eukaryota > Fungi > Ascomycota > Dothideomycetes > Capnodiales > Capnodiaceae > Polychaeton > Polychaeton citri. Next base: position 73,861 of record MU003796.1, read on the forward strand.
AGCGTTCTATAGCGTGTATCCGAGCAGTAGGTCGAGATAGCAAGGCCTGATAACGAGGCAATCCGTGAAGTCGTTTGTTGGTGATACCGAGATGGAATGAGCGTCCAGGAGAATGACTATCTACACACTTATTAAAAACAAAAGCTTTGATGGAAAAAGAGTAAATTGGGATGGGCCAGAAGTGATTTTCCGGGTATTCACGAAGTCGGGGCTCACCCCCCGGGCACACGGACTCAGACGCTCGGACCGACTCAGCAACATATCGAACGGCAATTGGTTGACTTGAAGCTCGATATCACGTGCATCGCGTCAGATCTGCTTAGCACCGGATGTCACTGCTCCTAGCTGTCAGTTGCTGCTTACTCATTGGCTCCCCTGTAAGCTGTCGAGAGTGTGTGTGATAGGGTGGCGTGTGTGAAGCGAAGCCGAGAGATGACGACTCTTTATCAACGCAGCAGTCTACCTGCGAACGCCGTTTCGGAGGGTACGTGGAAGTTACGGAGCGCCGCTATCATGTATGCTTCCTCCTTAACCCACCAGAGTCATGCCGCGAGACTGGTTGCAGTTTCTGGCTCCACGTTGTAGATGCACGATGACGGCGCATCAGCAGGGCGAAGCGAATTTCATGTGAAGAGAGTGATTAAGGAATTCAGTTCGCCTCCATCTTGCTAACGTACAACGACATGATGTATGCTACATTCCACAAAGCTTCCTGCAGATGCCATGGACCATTGGCGAGACAAGACGCCATTTGTTCCGCAACGCCTCGCTAATATCAGATCCCAAATTATTCCAGGAGCAAAAACTCCAAACAAATGTCCCAATCCAGAGCAATATAATGAGGAGGTGCCCTCAGTTGCTTCGGGTAAGTGTAAACAAAAGAAAATGATGCCGTTGGCTGTATCACGATGCTGGGACCCTCAATCCAAGAAGTCCAACCAAGCCTCCAAATTCCAGTAGACTCGACAGATAGGCAGCTTGGATAGCCCAGCTCGAGTTTCTGGATGTGAGAGGGATCTCAGAAGTTCGTATTCAGAGCAAGGAGATGTGATGCTCAATGTGTGGCCAGTTGGTTTTACGATGAGAAGAGAGCATCTAGTGGAAATGCCGCTGGTTCGGAGTTGAGTGTCTCACGGCTGGGTCCAGGTACCACAGGTATGGTAAGGTTGCAGAGTCTTTGCGGACATGGTGCAGATCTGTTGGAGTGCTTGGAGTAGAGCGGAGGTCGTTGAATGATTTTACTGTGTGCTGTGTATTTGTTAGCGAACCTATCCACCCTTGTGTCTCATGGGGACAAGAGGTCAACTCACTAATGAAGGACATGGTGATGGCGGTGGGCTCCAGCCCCAGGTCGTACGCCAGCTCGAACCTGCTTTCTGATCTGGTTCGGATGTCGCTGTGGATGAGCAGCTTGTATTGGTCGATGTGCGGATATACTTGGGTCGGTCAAGGTGTTTCCTGGTCTGTTTCTGTCGTGGTGCTTTTGATAGGCACGTAAGGCAAGCAGCCACAGGGTCTGACAGGCGTGGGCAGAGGTGGTCCATTTCTCTGATGAGGTCTCCTTCCTTGTTCAGATGGGTATGTTGTGGCTATGTTGATCACAGGCGAGATGTATCAAGTGCTGCAGTAGCAAAGTGTATGCGAGACAAAGTGCAAGGCAAACGTGGAATGGACCGAACGAAGATCCAAGAGCTTGGAATAAAGGGCCATGTACAACTATGTACTTACGTGGGAGCCTGCTGGACCGAACGTGCGGTTCGCTCTGTTCGTCATAGACTGGAGCCTCGTCAGGCGAGAGCAGGATTTCCTTGTCGTTTGCTTGGCCACGCTACTGGAACAGTGTGTCGAGAAGGCAACGGCTTGCGCATGCCACGTGTGACATGGGCTGAACGATAGCCGACGGACCCTGGCCTATTGTGCCTGCATTGGGCGAGCCGCAGGCCTCTGCCAAACAGTGCCAAATGGACGGGAAAAAAAAACTTCAAGAGCCCAACTGTCGTGCCATGTCTGGCCTCTGGCGTGCATGCAAGACATGAGCCGAGCGCAGGTACAGTTTTAGTGGCGTCGCTAAATTGAATGCGAGTCAGAACCGAAGCGCTTGGGTGTCTTACTTGTGCTTCGGGATCGCCGCTGGGGTACAGCTGGCTTGCTGAGATTTCCCATATGGGCTCATGCCGTAGTCCATTCTAAGGTACCCAGTCGTACCAAATCTACACTCTATATACAGAACTGGCCTGTGGTGTGTAAGGCGGTTCCCTGGGGGGGAGACACCATGGAGTAGATAGTCTGCCGAACACACCCAGGCAGGTCACCACAAGGAGGCGTGGATCGCAGGGAAGCTGGGATTTGTCCAACATCCAGACCCTTGCATTCCACTTCCGGAAATACTCATAGGGCGGATCATACTCTTTCCAGACCTGAGCAACGTTGTGGGATGCTGAGATAAGGCGGACAGTCCAGACAGACAGCACCGAACCGATGCTGGCGAAGGGGAGAAAACGCAGAATCGGACGTGGCCTCTCTTCGCTGGTCCGTGTAGAACCCCTCTCCCTCTTCGCCCTGCGAGGCGTGCATGCTGCCGCCCTACCATCAGGCGAGCGTTGGGTAGTTCTCAGCTGGCCGTTGGCGGATTGGCGCGGTCGAGAAGAGTTCTAAGTGAAGTCGGGACAAGCGCGGCGCCAAGCAATACACCACCCCTGGGCACCTTCGCAGCATCTCATGATCTTCGAAACGAGATACAGTACGATGTAGCGTGCGTTGCGACTAGCAGCACCGTCACATCACCAGGCTCGAAGAATCTTTCCAGTGTTCGAGACGTGCGTTGCAGCAGAGGTTCGGTTTCAGGCTCAGGCTACCACTGACACAGTCTGCAAGCGTGACCAGTCTAGAACATGTCACTACCTGGGGATCTATGTACACGGGACATGTACTCTATCAGGGCAACTGGCAGGGCCTTGCTCCTCCCAGCGCAATGTGTGACCGCCTTTTCATTGTCTGTACTATCCTGAGCTCGTAGCGAAGCCACATAGACTCCTCTCGACAGCAGTCGACAAGGGTCTGCCGAATTAGAATTGACCAGGGGTCTTATCTGAGGGGATCGTCTCGTAGCAGATGCACAACAACAATACAGCCAAACATCTCACGGGCACTGTTCTGTATGAAGCCAATGCTTCGACTCTGGCCATGGGTATAGATCTTGCCCTCTCGAGTCTTGAGATAAGACCAGGAAGAAGCCCAACACGCAGAATGGAGTAAATTGGTTGATCCGCTTACAAAGGCATCACCCCCACGTCAAGGCAAGTTATCAAATGTTTTGATGTTGCGAATGATCAGTCCTTCTTACCGAACTTTTGTAACCTTGGCTGTTGCAGCCTTCTCTGTTTCCATACGAGCATCTCACTCAATATTACACAGTACTCTCACAGCAAGTTGAGCATCTAGAGTAGGCGATGTCAACAGACTGACATTCAATGTGGAAAAAGAAACCCCTGGGTACTTCGTATGTATTGTCAAAAAGAGTTAGTGCTTCCAATGTCGTGTAAGCCGAGGCAACGATATAATCGGCACCGTACATCCGGTGCCAGAGTATCCCCGCATTTGCCTTCATCCTCACCCCCAAACGACATTAAGTATTCGCACATCCAAAGGCACTGCTCGAATGCGAGAGCAGGCATAGTCTTTGCGCATTTGGGGATCCCAGACGTAAGATACATTTCTATTGCTGCAGCAGCTCGTTAGAAAAGAAAAAGTGGCGCTGTTTCATATACTTCCAGGCGGATAGATTGTACTTGTCAAGATTCAAGTCTCTACGACATTTACAGCAACGCAATAACATCTCACAGGATTCGTCTGTAATCGGAACCCAACCCCTGCAGTGATGGCCCAGGGAGGCGCCAAAACCAAGGCGCCATGCTACGTGCTGGGCGTCGGCATGACCAAGTTCATCAAGCCTCGCGGCAAGGTGGACTATACAGAGCTCGGGTTCGAAGCAGGTGTCAAAGCGATGTTGGATGCACAGGTGAACTACGATAACATCGATGTGGGGATCGCGTGCTACTGCTACGGTGACAGCACGTGCGGGCAGCGTGTCTTCTATCAGTTCGGCATGACCTCGATCCCCATCTACAACGTCAACAACAACTGCTCCACCGGATCAACAGGCTTACACCTTGGTCGCACAATGATAGCCGGCGGCATGGCAGATGCAGTTCTCGTTGTAGGCTTCGAGAAGATGTTCCCGGGATCTCTGCAGAGTTTCTTCAATGACCGTGCAAATCCGACAGCGACAACCACAGAGATGATGAAGGCAACGCGCGGCATCACCAATGCACCTGGTGCAGCACAGATGTTCGGGAATGCCGGTAGGGAATATATCGAGAAGTACGGGGCTAGGTCTGAGGACTTTGCCGAGATTGCTCGTGTCAACCACGAACACAGCAAGCGCAATCCCTACTCCCAGTTCCAGGATGAGTATACGCTCGAGCAGGTCATGGAGTCGCCCATGATCCACGAGCCGCTAACGAAACTCCAATGCTGTCCTACAAGCGATGGGGGTGCGGCTGCTGTGCTCGTCAGCCAGTCGTTCCTTGACGCTCGACCACATCTGAAGGAGCAAGCAGTCTTAATTGCCGGTCAGTGCTTAGCGACAGACAACACTTCACTCTTCTCCCGATCGAGTATCGACCTGATGGGCTACGGTATGAATCAAAGGGCTGCACAGACAGCGTTGGGTGAAGCCGATGTCAGCATTGAAGACATCAAAGTGGTTGAGCTGCACGACTGCTTTTCTGCAAACGAGATGATCGTCATCGACGCCCTTGGCTTGAGCCCAAAGGGCAAGGCGCATGAGGCAGTCCGCAATGGCGACATCACCTACGGTGGCAGACGGGTGATCAACCCTTCGGGTGGACTTATCTCTAAGGGTCACCCGCTAGGCGCCAGCGGCATTGCGCAATGTGCCGAACTTGTCTGGCATTTGCGTGGCTGGGCCAATAACAGGCTGGTTGAGGGAACAAGTGCTGCGCTGCAGCACAACCTCGGCCTGGGAGGCGCAGTTGTCGTGACCGTGTACAAACGCGCAGACGGTCAGAAGTGCGCGCCGGTCTCGAGCGAAGAGGTAGGCAGGAGGAACGGGTTGGGGTACAACCCTGCTGTTGAAGCGAAGGGTTTCACCAGGTCGCAGGCAGATAGAGCCCGCAGCAAGAAACACAGGAGCGAATGGGCCTTGCAAGACACGGAGCACAAGGTAGAGGCGAGATTCTGATTATATGTCAGGTAGGTAGCATTGTTGCAGTATGCGATATAGCCTTCTGTACGATCCACGCTATTGTGCCGCCATGGAAACCCTTTCGAAGACATGACCTTCCTTCTCTCGTTCACATCTGCGCCTACACTGACTGTTCAACACCGTCTGCCTCGCCGCTGTTCACCTTCTTGCCGGTTTTCTTGATCTTCTCCAAAACAGTCGCATAGTCGAGGCTGTCCTCAGCAACCACGTTGGCTGTCTGTGAGTCGAGGGACACATCGAAGGATTTGACGCCTGTGGTGCATTGTGATCACGTTAGGCTACCTACGACACTTGGTAACGTCGAACGTTGATGATCTCGCCTACCGTCTAGTTTCTTGAGCACGCGCTCGACGGCGCCAGAGCAGCCGCCGCATGTCATTGTGACATTGAACTTGTAGTTGTGCTCAGCCATCTTGGATCGTTGTCTGAGGTAGTGTATCCCGGTGGACGTTGGAAAGGGTAGGTGGCGTTGTAAAAGCAGATGGGGGATACAGGATATGGAATATGGTCCGGCGAAATGACCAAGCGGTGACACAGGGGATTTCTGCGAGTGAGGGTGATGTCTAGCTTAGAAATCAGTCGTGGAGAGAGGCAGGAACAAGTGAGCAAAGTGTGGGAAGAAGCCTTGGGGCAGAGCGACAACCAGATACCGCTGCGACGACAACCCGATCAATGGTGCAATACTTCTTGGCTGCATCTAGCCTTGCGATCTACAGAGAGCAGATGGGCTCAATCTAACACTCTGTTCTAGGAACAAGCCAGCTGTCGCGTTGCATGTGGTCTCTTTGTGCATTACCACCCATGGCCGGCCTCTAGACTCTCGAGGCTTACAGTATGGCGAACGACCTCTGAGCAAGTTTTCGGGTACTGCCGTCCGCCAAGCACATGCTTCGCCCTCCCCCAGCCTGATATTCGGCGGATTACGTACATATCCACCTTGCACTCCCACGTGACCGTCGTTGATCACGTGATCTCTGGGCTATGGAGGCCATGACACAGGCGGTGAAGCGAGATAGCCCTCTGCCCCTCGATCTACACGGCAGAACTGATGCTCATGCTGGCCTGGCCTGATGAGGTCACCGCGTAAACATTTCTGCTGCCCGGTCGAAATCGGTAACAACGTTGTCTGATGTCCACCATTTGCCATCCTCAAGTGCCTCTTAGTGGCCTTAACTCCTGGGCATCATGAGTACCTCAACTGGCACTTCAAACATCCTTGCCATTCCGCTTCGACGCACTCACAACCTGCAGCTCTCTTCCGCCATTAGGACCTACATCTCCTCGAAATACGATCAACATCCGGACACCTTTGCCCGTGACCTGGAGGTGATTGATGCCTTGCGGAAAGACGCGGTCAATGCTCTAGAGCCTCACGTCAGTGGGGTCAGGAAGCTACAGGCCTATGCAGCTCAACTGGTGTGGATGGGCGGCAAGTTCCCAGTTGATGTGAGTAGCTCACCAGCAGCACTTACGGGTAGTGATGGCCACATTACCTTCCACATGCTTGGGTTTGTTTGCTGACTGCGCCTGATGGCAACCCAGTAGATAGGTGCCGACTTCACATGGTACCCTTCGCTCGGATACCGTACCAGCCATGCAACGACGGACAACAACGTCCGCTTTGAGCTGGCAAATGTCCTATTCAACCTCGCCGCAATGTATTCGCAACTGGCACTCTCAAGCAACAGAGCTACCTCAGATGGCCTGAAGACAGCAGCTTCAAACTTTTGCTGGGCGGCTGGGGTCATATCCCATCTCAAAAGCAACGTCGTGCCTGAGATGCGTGTAGCAGGACCGCCAGAGGATATGGACAGCATGACGCTGGAAAGCCTGGAGTTATTGATGCTTGCTCAGGCGCAGGAGTGTTTCTGGCAGAAGGCGGTGAAAGATGGACTCAAGGATTCTAGCATCGCGAAGCTTGCCGCCAAAGTTTGCGACCTCTACTCAGAAGCCGGCGATTGGGCGCTCAAGAGCGACAGCATCAGCTCCGAGTGGATACACCATACCAGTGCGAAGCATCATCATTTTGCTGGCGCTGCTCAATATAGAGCGGCTTGTGCATGTCTGGAGAATCGTAAGTATGGCGAGGAGGTTGCGCGCCTACGAGATAGTCTAGCCTGCGTTAACGAGGCGCTGAAAGAAGCGAGGTATGTCAACAAAGCCGTGCTTGCAGACATGAACGGATTGAAGAACAGGGTGTCGGATGATTTGAAGAGGAGTGAGAAGGATAACGATACCATCTATCTTCAACCTGTACCCGCCAAGTCGGAGCTGAACACTCTTGATCGCGCAAGCATGGTGGCTGCGAGGGTGCCTAAAGAGGTCGCTCAGTCCCAGGAACTCCTAGGCGACAAAGGCGAACTGGGTAGGCCGCTCTTCGCTAAGCTGGTTCCTTATAGCGTGCACGTAGCTGCGTCAATATATGCAGACAGGAGAGACCGACTGGTGAACAACACCATCATTGCTGAGCTGGAAACTCTGACTCAACGCATGCATGAGACACTATCGAGTCTCAATCTTCCAGGCTCTCTACAAGCACTTGAGAAGCCTCTGGGTCTACCACCTAGCTTGGCCAGCCACGCTGAGGAGATCCGCCAGGCCAACGGCGTACACCGTCTACATGCGACCATCTCTGACACGGAGAAGCTCAAGGCTTCGAACCGCAATCTTTACCAAGAAGGTGTTGATTTACTACGCACCGAGGCCACAGAAGATGAGAATGCACGCAGAAGATACGGCACCGACCGTTGGAACCGCATTCCTGGTCAGCAGGCTGTACCCAAATTATATGCGCAAATCAACGATGTCGACAACTACCTCAAGCAGTCTGATAATTCAGATCAACTTGTACAAAACAAATTGCGCGAGAACGAGAGCCTCATTCGCCTTCTCGGTGGCACTAACCGAGATCTTGAAGACTACGTCCCAAGCTCGCGACGTGCAACCATGACGGCAAAGGTGGAGCGCGAGGCGAACGGCCTGCGTGCAACACTGAACGAAGTCAGCCGGCTAGAGACACGGCGGCGTAGGAAGGTTGAGGCTTTGCGCACGAAAGCGAGAGAGGACGATGTCAATCCGGACCTTCTAAAGGAAGCTACGAGACTGGAGCGCGAGATGCCAATGCAGCCCGTATCCGCATCACAATTTGAGAGTCTGTTTGATCGGCGACTGCGGAAGTACGAACCAGACGAGGCCGAGGTCAAGAAAGAAGGGGATGACCAGGATGCTCTGCTCGATCGCATGCGCGCTGCAAATGCTTCGTTCCAGCAAGCGAAGAAAGGCGACTCCAGCAGCAAAGAGAGGGAGCAAGCTCTTCAGGATCTGGAGAATGGGTACAACACATACAAGCAGATCCTGCGTGACCTCGAAGCTGGTAGGAAATTCTACAACGATCTCTCTGCTCTCACGACCAGGTTCCGTGATGAGTGCAGGAACTACGTCTACGCCCGCCGTGCAGAAGCCCAAGGACTGGAAAGCGATTTGATCACAGCAATGCAGAGTCTGAGCGTGCAGCAGAGTACGCAAAGGAGCTTGAGAAGCGAGAAGCAGGCACAGGCACAGAAGCAGCAAGCACCCCCTGTTGCGAGGATGGTGAGCTCGGGGAGTGGTGCTCAAGGTGGGGATGCGCTACCAGCCCCTACGCCACAGAGGCCGCAACAACAGCCTCCGCCAGTGACGACCGTAAAAACACCAGCTGCGCAACAGGCGATGCACAATCTCCCTATGCCGACTACATGGCAGGAAGGAATGCCGATCAAGTTCTCTGGGGGAGGCAGCTAGTGGGGATGATGCTGTTCCACCTTTCCATCACGGTGAAACGGTTAAAGAAGTTGTAGCCCGTAGTGAGGAAACGAAGATGTATGATGCCCCTAATGCGGTTGCGTGGGTATGGCAGAGAAGCAGCTAAGAAATCCCTGTGACTGCTCACGTGGAAATCACTGCACTAGCATCGAAGATTGTGCTAAAACAGCCACTGTACACTTGGCCTGCTAAGAGCATGCATCCCCAGCGATGATTCAAGGGTCTGCTGTCCCCAGTGCCAAAGCTTGGTGTCCACGCTTGGCTGTTTCCTGGCATTCCAGAACATCTAGAAGGCCATGGACGGAAAGCTTGGGAGGGGCAGGTGTGCAGCAGCTCCGTGACTGTGGCTGCATTGCATGCGTGGTGGTAGATGGTACTTGAGCAGGTGGCGCTGGCGGCATTGGGTGTCGCACGTGGCTTCACCATAGGATAACATGGTTGGGAATGGGGAGGCGGATGTACGAGACGCCTCTTTAGCCGAACAACAGCATAGGGAAAAAGAGTTGTCCGACCCTTCGGATAAGGGAGACGTGGTATCTAGCTGCCTGTATGTATAGAGTGGCAGTGTGCAACGGAAGTATCATACCGTCACCCGAGATGGTACGGATAATTCCGAGGGTGCAACTAGGTACACGACATTGAAGCAAGAGATGCACGGAGTACCATGCCTGGGTAAGTAGCCCTGCGTCAGGGCTTATTACAATCAGAGGCTGGTGTCGATTAGGGTCACAGGACTAAACGAGGATTCGAACGGTGAACCAATGGACGTCTGGGACGGTGTCATCGAGGCTGGGCAGATGTAAGGCGACATGCGGAGAGTTATGAAAATCTTTTCGCCAAAAACAACATAGGCTGGCTGTACAGGGGAAGTAGAATGCTTTTGGCCGGCCATGCGAGAAGCTTGGCGCTAAGCTACCGAGGCGTGCTGGCGTATCTACCTTGATGGCTTGGCTTGGCTGTCATCTCCCGGGTCGTCTGCTTGGGGGGATTGGGGGCCATGGACGGCATAGCGAAATCGTAGATGTGTTGAGTGTGTATGCGTCTCAAACTGTCTCGCGAGCCCTGCCGCTCCATTCTTCCAACCTTCATGAGGTAGGAACATCCACGAGATAGGACACTCACGTCGAGTCACAATCCCTGCCACATAAGAAGCGAGAGAGAGAGCATAGGGCTGCCAAACGGATAGAGACAGGGTCCCGCTACCTATTCCCGTACACACACACCACCCAATGCCCCCACCTGATTCCGGACCTTGATCCGCCGGAAGAAGAAGTAGAGCACCGCTGTGGAACTTGCCTTGTCACCTAACCGTCCAACTGCCATCCCCATCGGCCGACCGGGCAAGTAGTGTGCTGTACCAGATGCCCCCATGCCGTAGCGCATGGTCCTTAGGTATCACGGTGCCTGGCGTCAACTTACAGCTATCAAGCTTTCCTGTAAGCCGCGATGGAGATGGAGAGCGAGGTGTCCTACTGCACGACGCATCTCGCCTCGAGTACCTTTGAGGTGGAAACGCGGATCCCTACAGGCGGAGCTGGGCACCTGCAGGCTTGGAGGGCCACGGCAGATCGGCAACTCCTACCCTCCTCCACTGTGGCGCAGACGTCATTGACAGCGCGCCGCAGGACCCCTTCCACACCTCACCAGAGCCAGCCAGATATTGCCTTGGTAGACCTTACAAATTCGATTGTTGCTTACGGATACGATGGCGAACAAGTCTGATCGACCCTACAGCTAGCTGGCCTAGCCCTTCATCGGTCTGGGCTAGGCGGGCGACCAACTTCCGCATCAACAGCGTCCCGTCGCATAGATATGTGCTAACGCCAGTGTGTTTCGGCTGGCCCTTGGGGATCGTCGAAAGCTTCAGTACATGCCAATGCGCCAATCATGGGCTTGGCAGGATGGAAGCTCGGCACATCAAATGATACATCGAGCATGCAGCCTCCAAGGGCGGAAATCATGATGCCCTCGGTACGCAGCAGTCCAAGCCCCAATACCTGCGAACGATCTGCCATGCAATGGGAAAGCCACGCTTCCTCTGATTCCCCTTCCTTTCTGAGGGGCAAGAATGTCCCCATTCACTGTTAGGTTTGAGATGGTCCAACATACCTTCTGAATGTGAAATAGTACACCCTACACCAATAAAGCCCTAGACCGCGAGCCACTTGAGGCATGCTGTGTGGCCCTAATCGTCGTAGCTGGAAGCCACAAGTTCTCGAAGGCAGCTAGAAGGAGGAAATTTCTCGATCAGAGGGGAAAGCGTAGCCGCAAGATGCCACTTTTTCCGTTGAAAGCCACAGAAGAGTGGGCATGGTGTCAGCGATTGTAGAATATCAAATTGTACCTCCGTATGAGATTCAAATCAACGGGGAAGGCGAGGGTGCCAAGACGCAGACAGGCATCAGGAAAGCATGTACTGCCATTTTATTCCCATCTTTCCGCCCGCCGCAGCCACTTTTTTTGGAGGGTCCATGACACACAGTCACGGCAGCGTCCACCAACCGGCATTACGAGCGAGCTCCGAGAGAGCCGAACCGCCCCAGGTGAAGGCTAAGTCGACGAGAGGCTGACTACTAACACGACACTATATCCCCAAGACCCAGCTCAAACCGAACCTACAGTGCCAAGAGTGGCCCTGTTGGTAGGCAAGGTCGGGCGAGGAGATGCCTTGGTATGCCCACACCTCGACCAGGCAATTGAATCGCTTATGCGTTCTTGGCCGGCCCGGATGCTGCTGTGGCGTGTGGAGATCTGTAGGCATCGCCATATGGCGCAGTGCATCCGGGACGCAGGCATAGGGACACCGGCGCCCATGCTGCAAGTATGCTTATACTTTAGCCCGATTCCATTGGCACACGCTGCCGTGTGTGTTTTCTTTGGGGCGGTAGGTCTACATGTCAATGTTTCTTTTCCCATAGTCAGCCACATTCCTCCTCCTCATCCTCCTCCCCAAGGCCTCTGCTGCCCTGCCGTCCTTCACTCGTTTCACATCCCAGCGTCAACCCGAACTGGACGACACTTTCCTCGAGGCTATGCCTCCTCGCCTGATACGACCAAAGGACGAGCCAGGAACTTCCGACGGGGGCGATTCGGTACCAGAGCCAAAGCACGGCAAGAGGCGGGCTGTATCTTCTGCGTGCATCCCATGTCGCAAACGGAAGTCAAAGGTAAGGCTAGACTGAAGGGTAACTTGCGAAGTCACGAATGAAGTGCTGAACATGCCAGTGCGATGGCCAACTGCCAGCGTGCTCGACCTGCACCGCAGTCTACCGTACGCAGTGCTCGTACGATGCCGACAGCGACCATAGGCGCAAGGGTGCCTTGAAACGTGATATTCAGACTTTGCAGCAACGGAACGATGCGCTGGACGTTATCGTGGCCTCGCTGAGGACCTTGCCAGAAGCTGAGGCGATGGCCCTCCTCCACAACATTCGGACAGAGACCGATTTCGACATGATAGCTGTTTCTCTCAAGACGAACGTACGGCTTCCACACAGCTACGCGCCTCAGACGTTGGAAGCGGATTTCGCACAGCAAATGACGATTGCACCAGGAACGGCAACGTTTGAAAAGATACCTTCAAATTCCTCTTACATATCTGGAGATGTCACAGACGGAACCGATCACTACGGCCCAGAAAGTGCGACTTCAGACCTAACAGGCTCTACTAACAGCTGGTTCTCTTCCCATCAAGATGCCGAATTCATCGAACACTTGTTGAACCTCTACTTCTGTTGGGTCCATCCGTTCTATCATTTCTTCGCTCGCGAGGAGTTCCTCCAGGACATGGGACAAGGGCGGAGCCGATTTTGCAGTTCGCTGTTGTTGAACGCTGTTCTTGCCGTAGCCTGCGGCTACTCTGATCGGCCGACGGCGCGAATCAACCCTTCAAACCCTGCCACGGCAGGAGAGCATTATTTTTCCGAGGCAAAGCGGCTTCTTGAGGCCATTGAAAAACCTGCATTGACCACTGTTCAAGCACTAGGGCTCATGAGTCTTTTCGAGAGCAGTAAGGGGCGTGATAGTAATGGGTATCGTCTCTGTGGACGCTCTGTCAGGATGGCTGTCGAGCTGGGCTTGCATCTATCGGTTGCTGGAAGTGGCCTGCAAACTGTAGAGGTCGAGGTTCGCAAGATAACTTTTTGGGCGGTCTTCAATCTAGAGACGTAAGTGCGAGCCTGAGTGTAACCTCGAACGGGTCTGGAAATAGCATGTCCTTACTGACGTGTAGTAGAGTATGTGCCGTCAGCCTTGGGCGACTCTCGCAGTTGCCTAGATCAGCTGCAGACATAGACAAACCAACCGTTGACGACCGGGTAGAAGCCCAGGTGTGGCGCCCTTACGAAGACAACAACTTGGCCACTAACCCAAGCGCAGAACAGCCCGCGAGACTGATCTTATTTGTTAACCACCTCAGCCGGCTATCAGAACTTGCGAGCGACATGGTCAATACCTTCTACGCGCCCCGTGAGCGTTTCACAAGTCGAAGACTTGCCGCTACGTACGATCAGTACAAAGAGTGGTATGATAACCTCCCGGACTGTTTCCGTCTTGAAAACACGACTCTACCCCATGTTATCATATTGCACATGTATTATTACGCGTGTGTCTTGCAGTAAGTCTGAGACCCCGTCTGTTGCAGATGAATTCGGCCGCAAATGCTGATCTTTCAGTCTTTTTCGACCGTATATCAAGCTCGACCTTCGAGGAGCTGGTCTGTTCCCTCGAGGGACTTGCACATACTGTGCTAATGAGATATCGTCCCTGATGAACGCACTACGCGCAATGTACGGACTCCGACGTGTCAACCTAGCTGTGACAGGTATTTTGCTATCAGCAAGCACGATCCATCTGTTAAACATACCGGCAGAGCCCTCTGCAACAAGCCTTGTGCAAGGATTGAGTAAGTCAAGGGCTGGAACAAGGACTCCCTTCGCACGGGCAAGTAGCTGACAATGAGACCTTTAGACGACTTTCAAGCAATGTCAACCACCCATCAATTTGCTGGCCGATGTGTCGACATTGTCCGCGCTCTTGCAGCAAAATGGAATATAGCTCTACCTGAAAGTGCGGCAGGACCTCAGATCCTGCAGGGCGAAAGACCAAGCGAGTGGCCATCACCTCCGCAATCCACTTTCTTCGTGCCATCAATCTCGCGCAAACAATCCTCGGGCAGTGGACAGCGTTTTGACAGCTCATCCGAGCCGAGCCAACATGTTTCACCTTTCAGCCCGCCGAGCGCAAGTGGCACAGCACGCGCGCATGGAATCCCCCCGCCCCAGATGTACGGTGAAGTCCCGTCATCATTGGACGGCGCCGCATCGTCATCGTCACAGGCAACGTTCTGGACTCCCTTTCCGATGCAGGGTATCCCACTGACAGCACATGAGCTGGTATCGAGTTCGATGAACATGGAACCCATGCCAGGTCACCAATGGGCTGCAATGCAGCCTATGGAACATATGAATCCGACCCACGGCGACTACGACTCAAGGCACTCGTCGTCTGCCACACAGAGCGGTGAAGGGGAGCATATGGTCGATCATGGCCTTAGCAACTGGCAGTGGCAATGACATCCGGTCAGACCTCGAAGGGTAGAGTAAGAAAGATCGGGGAAGGTGGAAAAGACACTCGAGGGAGCTGGGCTATAACATCTCCATCGTCCCTATGGCGTAGAGGCTTTGGCCGTTCCTATATCTCAACCCGCGGAGCACTGGCAGGCTCTGTCTTGGATTGGACAGATTGAACAAGCGTACGTTGTCCAGGCGGAAGCTGCCGCCCATTAGCGGGTCGAGCTTCGCGGCATCAACGAGTACATTCTCTCATCTTGTCGTTTTGAGAACGGCACGTTTGCGCAAATATGTATAGGCTGCAAAACCAGCAGATCATTGCCATTTAATCAATCTACTTTTTACTAATCGACAGGTCTGCACCAGAATCCGTTCGAGAATCACAACGACGTCATCGCAGGCTGAAAAGACAAAAATTGATCATTGACATATTCCTGCGGACAGCTTTATCGCAAGCAGCCGTAGCTTGGCATCATAACAAGTTACTTGCATAATCGGACGACGCGAACGGCCAGGCCATGCACGTGATCACACCATTAACTTCAATATTCCTTAGGTCCGGCAAATACAATGTTGGGCTTTCCGGAAATGCTAGTATCCTTGCAATCATTGTACTTATTCTTTAAGTTATCAAGGCTGGCTACTTCATAGTGACAAGCTCCTCAGCACTGGTAGGGTGGATGGCAACGCAGCTGTCGAAGTCTGCCTTCGTAGCACCCATCTTTACAGCAACACCGAACCCTTGTAGGATCTCAGCTGAGCTGATTCCCAGGATGTGCAGACCGACGATTTTCTCATCCTTGCCCGCGCACACTATTTTGTAAGATGTGGGGATTTTGTCTTCAGGCTCCATCATGGCATAGTACATGTCATTGAAGTTGCTCGTGTAGATCTTGACGTTCTCGTCGCCATACTTCTCCTTAGCCTCAGGTTCTGTCAATCCGACCGTGCCGACTTCTGGGTGAGAAAAGACAACCGAGGGGATGTTCTCGTAGCTGAGTTTGGCATCTTTCTTGCCGCCAAAAATGCGATCGGACAACTTGCGGCCGGCCGCAATTGCCACAGGCGTCAGCTCAAAGCCCTTGTCACAAACATCACCAAGAGCGAAGATGTGGGGGACGTTGGTGTTCTGGTAGTCGTCCACAGGAATGTGTCCCCTGCCATCCAACTTCAGCCCTGTCACATCGAGGTTGAGCTTCTCAATCTCAGGAGCACGGCCGATGGCCCATAGCAACGTGTCGATTTCCAGAGTTCCCTCACCATCAGAGTCCTTGTAGTGCAGCTTTTTCAAACCGTTACCGAGGTCCTCGACCTTTGACTGTGAGGAATTGGTGTGGATATGAAGGCCATGGCGCTTGTACTCGTCGAAAATCCTGTCCTGGATCATAGGGTCGAAAGTCCGTAGGAATTTGTCCTGCCGGATGAAAAGATGGGTTTCGGTGCCAAGGGTGTTGAACATACCCGCCATCTCCACGGCAATGTAGCCAGCACCTACTACAGCAACCTTCTTTGGCTGGGTTTCAAGTTCAAAAAAACCATCTGATGTAATACCCAGTTCGGCACCAGGGACATCCGGCACGTTTGGGTGGCCACCGACAGCCACAAGGATCTTCTTGGCAGCAATATCTACCTCGCTCTTGTCGTCCAGTGTCACCTTCACATTATGGGGGTCGATGAAGCTCGCAAGGCCGTGGAAGTACTCGACCTTATCATTTCCCAGATTTTTCTCGTAGATTCCGTTCAGTCTCTTAACGAAAGCATCTCGCTTGTGCTTGAAAGTGTTCCAGTCAAAGGGAGCAGTTTGATCAACGCTGAATCCATATGCCTTGGCTTGTTTGATCGTCTCAGCAATCGCAGCCGCGTTCCATGTGACCTTCTTTGGTACGCATCCAACGTTAACGCAAGTGCCTCCCAGCCTTGCGACCTCAATCGCAATCGTCTTGGCTCCATAGACACCCTACACACCACGCTGTTGTTAATGTCTGAATCTCAGCGTTCCAACATATGACTTCATCACCTACACTGGCTCTCCTTGCACTTGCCAACCCGCCTGATCCTCCGCCAATCACCAAGTAATCACACTCTTTCTTGATTGGTGCCATGACTGAAGAACTCTGACTGAAGTGCCGAGCAAAGGTGTCAAGTCGCAGGGAGCTTTGTGTTATGGAGCTTGTTCGCGCGGGCGCGGTAGCGAGGAATCGGACTGGGGCGTGAAGAGACACTTTGTCGGTTGTGTTTCGGTATTTCACGAAGGTAAGAACTGGAAGGTACGGGTCGGTGGCTACAAGGTGATTATAAAGCCGCTTGTCGTGATAGCTTCAAGATGACGTCTTTTGGCGAAAAGCTGCAAGTGCTTTCTATACTGGTAACTGGAATACTCACACAAGCCAAACCTCCACGTCAGGCGTTACTTTCGTTTCTAGACGCAAGACTTCTGGACGTAAGGATGAATTTGTCAATGAAGGAACCAACTTGCTGTCGTAAGATAGGCTTCTGCAAGTAAGAATGCTATGGAAGAATCATGCATTACTGAGACTGCATGCGGCGGCATGGGAATTAGACCGTCTAGTGACTAATCAAGGGAGCGATACTCAAATCCCATCTCGCTAAGAAGCGCTGATGTGTTATGTCTAGCTTTGCTTCTACCGTTATCATGCGACGTCATGCACAGATGTACACAAATCGAGTCGTCTACTAGCTATTCTTGATTGCAGCGACGGGGTACGGATGCATTGAGAATCTACAAGCAATCACAATACAGGATGTAATTGTAAATCAACTCCCATCCAGATTCTTCGAATCTGAGCAGTGGGCGGCATGGAAACAGCCGAGGCCAAAGTCTCTTTGCGATATGGTACAATGCGGCTTATCCTCATGTTCATCGCCAAAACGCCATGGGGCTTAAATCGTGTCAAATGCGAAACGGATCGCGCCATGACAAGCAGGCCCCGTCCAAAACCGCCCATAAGTGCGTTGTTGTATCCGTCAGAAGTGCCTATGCCTCTGTTGCACATGTGCTTTGCTGCGGGCCACTCTCGCGCAAGTAAATCTCGTGACGTGACAAGGTAGTCTTTGCGTTCTCATCTTCCGCACCGACCATCAAGAGCTGCAGAGCCTTCACAGCGGGCCTCGGGCGCTGCAGTAGCAGTGTTCCTAAAATCAATGAAACTTCCGTTGCATCCTTCTCTCATTAAGCATTACCCGGTTTCTCCTCAGTATCGATATGCCAGACAATGTAGTTTGGTAGACCATAGACACCATACCCGGCCCGTTTGGCCATTTTGGCAAAGCCTTCGGTCTCAGCTTGGTTTTCAAATGGATAGCATGGAAAATTTATGCCTGTCGCTCCTTGTCAGTCTGAAACGGGTACAATATTCGCGTCATTAGAGAATACTCACCAGCTCTGTGTACATCCGCCTTGACCAATATGTTGACACCGCCAATACCGTCAAGCGGAATTTCAACATCCTTGTCTTGTCTCCAGTCGCCCATCTTGGCCATGTACTTTCTGTCAGTCTTGTAACCTCCCACGTTCTCGTACCCTACATTCATGTTAGTATGCTCTGATCATGTCCGCCACGGCTGCTTTAGTGGTGTGAATACCTTCAGCAACTACAATATCGCGGTCCAATGTTCGTGTGAGTTGTTCGCCCGTTGGAGACTCTTGCCACGAGTTGTAATCGAATCTGCCTTCGATGTCTACGCCGTCCTTGTAGCGATGGAACCAAATATCTGCAATTACCAATGTCAGCCGTGCGGTCCACACCTGCTCTGTAAATAGATCCAGGACATACTCGGCACCAAGACGTCCCTGTCATGGACCATAAAGTCTTCCAGTATCCTGCTTGGGCTGTCGTTGATATCTACATCCCTCCAGTAGACCCACGAATGCTCTGGTTTGAGAGCAGACGAAAGCAGGTAATTTCTGGCTTTGCCCATAGCTTTCCTGCGTGGGCCTTGTGCTGCAAAGCCGTGCCTATCCTCCACATCCTGACTCAACTTTACGCCGAAATCTTTCTGAACAATCGTGACGCTCTTGAAAGACATCTTGTCTTCTCTCGCCTGAACTCTCTCGACCTCCGAGGCCAAGACGGCAAGGGTATCATCGTCGCTATCGCCGACCAGGAAGGCCAAATCGATAAGGTCATGAGGATAAGTCAGCTGGTTGATCAACTCAAAGTGCTTCTCGAGGTACGGAGCAGCGTTTCGTAGAGGTGAGAGGATCAAGACACGCTCCTGGTTAGCAAGCGCATTGGGCGTAGAGGTTATGGGATTCAGATCGACGTTTCGGATGGTCGAACTGTTGATTTCGATAGGCTCATGATGATTGAAAAGGACCGGTGTCTGAAGGTGATCGGCCCACATGGCGGCTTCATTGGGCGACATCTGTATGGGCGACTTTGCAGGCCCAAAGCAGTAGAACCTGTGTACGAGGTAAGAAACTTTGACACTGCTGTAGATGCACCGAAACAGTCATAGACGTCTCCCATACCTCTGCATCTCGCCAGCCGTCCCACTTAAGCCCCTCCATATTAGAACTGTGATGCCTGCGATCGCAACAAAGAGGAGGAATCGCGTCTGCGTCAGTATTCGAAGGACAGCTCTCGTCGGCGGTATCCTCGACTTTGCGGATTTCCACGTAACACCTCCCTTAGGCAGGAGCATGGTGAGAAGAGGACAGGTACGCCTCCTAGCGCCGCGCAAATAGGGAGTTTGAAGATTCCAGCGACAAGCTATAGGTCAACCAGCCAGGAAATGATGCGAAGGAAAAGCGCGGCGCTTGTCATCGAGGCACGTCAATCGAATTGGTTGTGCTCAGGAAAGACCCTCTGGAGTTGTGCAGCGATGGATTGAGCCTGTGAGTGTTGCTGTTCAACCCGGGAACGCCAATCTGGTTAGATTCCGCTAATGGCGCCACCCGCAATTTGCCCAGCCAAACTCCAGGATTCCGCGTATATCACGTGCCAGACCATGGTACTGACAGCCAGATCTCGTACGGGTGATCCAAGATAAGATATCATTCTGGGAGGCGTGCCGAAGAAGCTCGATTAGACTTGTCACGTCGGTTCTATGGTCCACAGGTCCATCGTGTCTGGTTGGAGAGTGTTTGTTGACTTGCACGTTTGTGAAGAGCCAATGTTGCTTTCGTGCTCTTGTTGTCACTCAGGTAGATCTCACCTGCCATCATGGGCGTTCATTGTTGTCGGAAAGTACAGTGTGATTGATAAGTGAAAGCGCTGAACAGCGTGAACCTCAATGCCGCTTCATCATGCTAGGTTCTGTTCTGCACATGTCTCTTGTCTGCCTTTCAACAATTAGGGATTCTGGCATACCGTCCACCAACATGACCCACAACTTACAGACCGGCGCTTGTCAGCCGGCGCTAACCTTTCTGTTAAGCTCTAATGTCTGCGGTCTGCAGCTTCTGGCTCTAATCGCATCATGGACCATGCTTTATTCTTTTCGCAATCGCAAGCTGATTCTCCATATGCCGTGCCGATAGTGATACACGCCATATACGAATAGACGGCTGGAGCCACGTCCTGGGGGACGGAGTTGCCGTGTTTCTCCCGTTGCAGCCATTGCAATCCCCCCTCGTGTGTAAGTATATCGCTTGCCTGTAGTCACCCACTGAAGCCACCTCACCCCTACCGTCACGAGCCGTTTCGATGGAGATTTCGATGATAGTGGCTCCTTACTTCCGCCACACATCACAGCATGATACACTAACGGACCGCACTGGATGCCTTCAAACGGAACGTGATTGATCTTACTTGCTCTGCTCGAGCCGCGGTAGTCTGATGCTACCGGGTTTGCTCCCGCGTCTACCAGGTTGTGCCTGCTAGTTACCTTGATAAAGTATCACACTCCACTAAATACAGGTCATATCGTTCTAGCAAATCAATCCATCATCAAGAATGTTTGGACTCTCGTGACGTGTCGTCCTACGACGGGAACGGCCCGTGGAATGTGCCGGTGTGAAGGTTCGCAATCATTGACCAAGGTCATCAAATCGATTGTCACGGCCAGAGATCATCTCTTCTTTGACGCGTATGTACCGTTTGCTTCAGACGTTTAGACCCACTACGTGCGATACTTGCCGCAGAAGCAGGGACACCAGCTCGGTGACATGCTGCGTCAGCGATGTCAGCTGTAGCCACATCACCAAGCCGTCGTCGTAGCTGCGGGAGGTCGGCACCTTGGCATCTTCGAGACTGTTTACTGCGCTTCTACCGCTGTTCCGCCCAGTCGAAGCATGGGATGCGAAGGCGCAACCTGGTGTAAGGCGCTAGTACAACGCGCTTACTGTCGACAAGTCGAGAGTGTATACTTCTCGATCGACACGACATGACTTCGAAAGCCCTTGCGTTGGTGCCGTCTCTAGCAGCGGAGAGGACTGAATGTGGTAAGTATCGGGACACGAGCTCAGGGACGGTGCGGTACGGTACATCTACAGGTCTTTGATTGGTTTTGGTTACATAGCACTTTCTTTTGCCCCTTGCGATTCCCTCGGTTGGGTACCTAATACTCCCTATTGAGACTGCCACCCATTAAACTTAGCCGTGGCTTGAGGGAACATGAAAGAGACCCCCCATGTCAACCCGAACTTGTACCGGAATCAAAGCCATTGTAGATTTGGTCGTCAAGGTTGACTGGAGCGCGAGCCTAGTTCGGTGAGGGCACGCCCAGAACGAAGGCAGTTTGTGTTGTCGTTAAATCATATCTGTAATGCGCACCCGTAGTAAGGGGCAGTAACGCTATCATGATACCGAAATTGTGAATCGCTCAGATCGTTGCAATGCCTCAAAGGTGAGGTCTGAAACCTCCAGCATACTGTAAAAAGGCAGCATTCCGCTGCTCAAAACGGCATTTTTGGCATTCGTCGAATGGCAGACCTGCCCCACATATGCATGAAGCGTCGCTTCCAGCATCGAGCCAGGTACCAGCAAGGGTGTAGGGACTTTCGAGGAACTGGTGGATTCCCTGAATTTCTTCCCGCTGCCATTCTTCCAAGCGGCCAGCCATGGCCTCGCGGGAGTAACGTTCCGAGAGTAGACTCACGAGTAAGCGAAGTTCTGCTAGCATGTTACTCTCCTTGTTGTAAGTCAAGCCAGAGCTGCCAGTGTTGGGGGAATGAAGCTGTCTGTCGGCCGGCAGGAAGAGGTTGATGTAACAGCGCATGACGTCCTCTGCGGCCGCGATTGTGTCTCGTTGGATCTTGCGGTTCCGTCGCTCCTTTAGTGATTTGTCACTTTTGTTTCTGGAGCGTCTCCGGGGTGATCTCAGCGCATGACGGGATTGAGGTTGGGGCGCAGAAGGTCGACGGCTGTCACTTTCCGAGCCTGAGAAGGATGGATCCCTAAAGATCCTTTCTGGCGTGTGCTCGAATGTCATGCTGCCAGAGCTTGGTGGAGGGCTGGGCCCGAGCACACGATCTGGGAACAAGGTATTGATACTCGGTAGTCTGCATGTGTTAGCACCACAAGGTCGATTTCCCACAGGAGCTATAGGGGAGCTTACGTCACTGACGGGCGGTACGGCATCTGAACCATAGTGGCAGACATGTCACGATAACGTGACTTGTTCTTGCTAGACAGATACCAGTATGGGTTGGATCGAGATGCTGTCAGAAAGATGGATGTCTGAGTCAAGTATAACCGACAGAGCAGTAGACGCTTAGCTTATCAGATAGAGAACTTCTCTAAGAAAAAAATTAAAAAAACGTCGACCTTCGTAGGATTGGAAATGGAGTAGGACATGTGGCATCTGGTAGGCGTAAAACTGTATACTTATATGTACATCATCCTTGTCAGAGCCTCACACCCAGATCTGGGAGGCCCCTAGCGTTTCGTTACCTGTCATTTCTGGGGGATCTTCGGTGCGTCTCCAGATAAGGGCAAAGGCTAGTAGCAACCCGTGTGTTGGCTGCCAGCAAAGTTGCTACAATCCACAGGGGACTAGGATACATCCATGGTGAAGGTGCGTCGCTGTGCCCGTAGGCGTCAACGTTCTGACCGCGTGTCGCACACGCTTTGAGAGAGGTCATGGGAGAATTACAACCACCTTCCCACTTGCCGATGTGCCGCGAGGAACTGCATGAGAGGCAGAGAGGAAACGAACGGCGGCCTGCACGAGCCATGGGGACGAGTCGGGAACTCCCCAGTAAGTGCTCACTCGCACGTCTGGAGGAACCGCCTGTTGAGACCCTGACCACGGTTATGGTGGAACTAGATACGGCTCGACCTGTCTACGTTCTACTACTAAAGATGAGATGGAAGCGATTGGGGAGGATTCAGCATCAAAATTGGAGCCGAGCATCACACGCGCCGTACCAAAGGGTGGGCTTGGGGGGGCACACTCCTTGCGCATGCGAAGGACATGCCTGGTACGGAAGATGTTTCCGCCAGACACCGCGGTGGCAATCATCCTTGCCAGGACATTGACCGGATGACGGCTCAGAATACCGTCTAAGCGCCATCAGGCAGTCACAAAAACAACCTGGCTCGTTCTTACTCTGCATGTAGGAGGTTCAGCAGACACCATCCATCTTGCTAGCACTAGAGGAAATGCGACCGATCGTAACACACGATATGTATTGCCATCTCCTAGTCCTTTTCCCTTTCGACCTGTGTGGCAGACGCCTACTATACCTCCCAGTCTGCGAGCTGGATGCTAGACCTTGTGCTCGAGGCAGGTGTCACCATGCCAGGGAAGGAGACTCATTGCTGTGGCGGCAGCCTTTGACGGTGACGACTTGAGCCAGAAAGCACACCTGACTCGAGATGCAACGGGTCTAGCCTTAGTATGCAGAGATAATCTATAGGTGTGGCGCGGATGCCTGAGAGCAGTTGCTCCGAAATGGTTTTACAACGGTTGCATGTTGAATCCCAGACTAGACAAGCCAATCCGGCTTGGGAGCAGCATGCAGTCGAAACCAAACTTTGAGCTAAAGGAGAGCGCCCTTACACGTATCGTTTGCACCGCTGATTAGAAACGTCTGGAGCCTGAGCGGAGTTCCAATCCTGAAGCGACCCTCATCTGGAGGACTTCGGCTGTGGATGGGCGAATAGTACCCACGATTTGCATGCCATCGGCTGTTGTGCGACAGCTTTTAAATCAACACCACTCTCTTGGGAGGGATGGCTGGACCACTGCGCAGAGAGGGGGGCCAATTGCGGTGAAAGAGGATCTGAGCTGGGCTGCTGACCTGCTATAATGACTATGTCACGGAGCGTGTGCTCGAGGCGGTCCAAATATGGATGTCGCCAGAGCAGGCGTGTTGGGTTCGAAGGCGTGCCTCGGATGCTGTCTTGAAGCACAAAGAGCCGATATGTGGATGGTTGGTTGTGGCTACTGCGCTTGGCGATGCAGCATTGCACCCAAATGGCTTACGTAAAGGAAGACCGACTTTGATGAGATGTCTGGTAGTGTCCAACGAAAGGCTATAAAAGGACGAGGAGGGAATCAGGCCATGGGTGCTCGGCACTTGGATGATTAGCGGAGACCGTAGGCTTGCAGGCGGATAGGAAGGTGTGTGCTACTCGAAATGCACGTCTCAAGCGTATCGCTCCCTCACCTACAGTACGTGAACCAGCAGCTGCTGCAGTGGTGTTGGTGTTGGTGGTCGCGGCGGCGGCGACGGCGAGATGACCGTCAAACTTATGGTTGCAATCTCTACTAAGCAGCGGTCGAGTCGGATGGATCGCATTTGCATCCGACACCATGCCAGGCCAGGTGTGCGCGAGCGGGCGAATACGTGTGAACGAGCATTCTCGTGCATCAATACTCCGACGTCGTCAGGCAGCTATGCTTGGCTAGACTAGATGCCCGTACACAAGCGTACCGGGGCAGATCTACTACAAGCGCGAAATACTTGCGGAAGAGAAGGGGGGTGCAGTGAATCGTCACTGGATATGATCGACTATAGTCTCGGGTACTGACCTAGATGATGGGGAGATGTTTTGCGTGCGCGAGCTCCTGCGCATACCCTACCTACCTTCCCAAGCTTGCTAGGTACTCGCTCTGTAGTAGGCAAGCTGGGGTCAGTCGACCACCTGGGTAGGCGGGTGGGTATACAGGCAGTTTGTCCGTGAATTCCATACCTAGGGTGCGTGAAAGGAAGAGGCGCGTAATGATGCGCATTGGTTCGAGATGCCTGGATGCCTATTCTGTGCGCTGGTGCAGGTGCAGTAGCAGGAGGCAGTTGAAAGGATGTAGGTAAGGGCATGAGTTCCGGCCGTGCTGTCGCACACACGAGAGAGAGAGAGAGCAAGTGGCAAGTGGCAGATGTAGCCTATAGTGACGTACAGCAAACCACTGTTGCCAAAGGCCGACCCTTGTCAGACATTACGAGAAACCAGCACACCCAAACCGCCCTTGGTCATTTTCCTCAGTAGGCTGTCTGGCACCGCTCTCCTAGCGGTATGTAGAGTGTGGAAGTCGGCGGATATGCCAGCAGCATCCGACTGATCTACTTTACACCTCTTGGCCTGGAAAACTACGCGGTCACGCTCAAAGGCTCACACCAACACCCTTGCCCTCGCCCTTACCCTCGCCCTTGCCCTTGCCCTTGCCCTTGATGACTTCCAATGGCCGCACCGCTCTTATGCAGACGAGACCTACTGCAGGGTCATCTACAGGACACACGCACAACTACATACAACTGTGGATTTCAGCGAGCACGGAACGTGTCTCCCCACGGGAAAGGATCGGATTTAGTAGAGGAGACAGCGACATGTACGAAGGCAGTCCAGCTGGATCGAAGGAGAATGGTCGCGATGGTGGTCCAGATCGTACTCCTCATCGTCAGCACGAAGCTTCAGGGAGGCTATGCCACCACCCACTCTGGGCCAGGTACACAAGAAATAGGCGTAAGGACAACAAAAAAAAAACCCCCGATGTCGGCAACCTGCATACGTGAGAAGATCCTTCATGTTTGTGACACAGAAAGAAATTGGTCGAATTGAGGGTCCAAATGAGGTCTCAGGTCCGATGCTCCGATACCATAGCTACTTCAGTTGCACTCTTTTGGCCACAGCCGACAACAGCGTTTCGTCTTTCCATGGCGAAACATCGAACATTGATCCAGTGCGGATGGAAGAGGCCACACAGACCTACTTTTGGGGAGCAGCTCATGCCATACAGGTTCGCTGATGTGGGAAAACACATGCCAAGAGGACGTGAGGATTCGCCTAGCTTGCTTTCGGAGCGAACCTTTTCCGATCGGCCGTGTAATCTAGCGGTTGCACACACCAAAAGTTTTCCCATGTATCGCAAGCTCAAGCCCCCCAACCTCAAATACACCGGTACAGAATGCTGCAGAATGATACATGTGTTGGCAATTGATACAAAGAGACAGACTTGGTTGGAAAGAAAAAGGCCTTTGAATTAGTCTATTCATGCGTGCCACTTGTCCACGGTTCGAGCACTACTAGAACCCCTCTTGTGAGCACGGCGTCTGTATGTGTGAACGCCGTTCCATACCTCTTGCTCTCACGTTAGATGTGGAGAGTTGCTGGAGGCACCAACAAAAACGCTCAGTTTTGCAATTATAACGTGATATCCGTTGTATTCTCCACCCTCACATCCTGAATGTCTTAAGCAACCTAGAAGATGCCAAAGATGGCAGCGACCACACCAAGCAGAGAGCCGGCAGTAGGGACCATGACGGAGGCAGCGAAGTTGCCAGACGTAGCAGCTGAGCTGCCGCCACTCTCGCTGCTGCTGCCACCGCCGGAGCTGGTACCGCTGCCACCGTTGTTCTGGGAGGTGCTACCCTTGCAGAAGTACTTGCCGCGGATGACGTTGTTGGAGCCTTTAATGGAGGAGAAATGGCTGCAGTCATCGCTAATATCAGACGAAGACTTGACGTTGAATGCACCCTGCACAAGGTTGATCTTGGGCAATTCGACGCTGATCCGACAGTCAGCATACAAAATCACAAATCGTGTTTACAACCGAACAAGCTTACCTTGAGAAGTTGCCCTGGAAGTCGACCGCACCTTGCACTTTTTGCAGCTCAGGAAACGAGATGTCACCAAGATCGGTGTTGTTGGCAACATTGAGGGCGCCATTGACCGTGGTGAGCTCAGGGAATGAGATGTTAGAAAGGCCCTCGTTGCTGATCAGAGACAAACCACCGCCGACTCTGGTGAGGTTTGGGGCAGCCAGGCTGTCGAAGCTGCACGAGTAGAAACCAACAGAGCCGTTGACGGATGCAAGAGATGGGATTGACACTTGCGACGCGTTACGGATGGTGATGTTGTTTGCCCAGATCATGTTAGGGAAGCTGACCTCAAGATCCCTGCCGTTCGACTCGACAGTGATACCGGTAGAGACGTTGCCGAGCTGCATGTCGACCTTGCTCAAGAATGGGTTGTTGACGAGGATCAAGGTGTCCACAACCTGTAGGTTGATGCCATCAAGGGTGTTCATGTCGGTGTTCTGGATGTTGACCGTGGTGGCCTCCTGCACTGCGTTGGTGAAGGACAGACCCTCAAGGGCTGGCAGTGCCTCCCAGTTGATGCTGTCAACGGCGGTGAGGACTGGGAAGTTGAGGGTGGAGAGGAGCGTGAGGCCATTCAGTTCGAATGAATCTGTGATCGTTTGGAGGGACGAGGAGGAGATGGAGGAGATGCCGGTCACGTTGTTGGCAATCAAGCTACCGTGGATCTCCTGCAACTGACCAGACAGGTCGATCTCGTCAGTTGTGCCGGTTGCGATGGCGATGTCGCCACTGAAGGTCCTGCAGTTGGCGGCAATGGCAGAGGCATCGCCAGCGTTCTGGATTGTGGTCGTTGCAGCGCTGCACGAAGACTGAGCTTTTCAAAGTGTCAGTTGTCTTGCCATCGCTTTCCCTTTAGACCGGCATTGACATTGGCATACCTGCGACGCGGCCTGCGACGGCCAGAGCCGGCACGATGTATTTCATTGACATTGTGGGTATTAAAGTGTCTTGGATAACTGTGCCAGATCATTGTCAGCCTTGCACGATTGGCGAGCCCCTCCCTCTACCTCTTCTACGCAAACAACCCAAGTTGCTTTGGTCGGTCGGTCGGTCGGGAGCGCGATGCTGCTGGACACATACCTCTTGCTGAAGCTGCTGTACACTGACGACCTGAACGGTGTCAATGGGCCAATTGATAAGAAAAAAGTCGGAGGAAATTTGCTCCTGGACAGTTGTTTTGAAGAACAGCAATTAGATGCGAAATGCAGCGAGTGTCTGGAATGTTAGAAAGCTTGCGTAGGTTGGTTGAAGTATTAGCAGTCAAGACACGGACACCAAGCGAAAGAAGGCGCTGTGAATGAGGTGGCTGCGGTAATGGCACGCAGGAAGCAGAAGAGAAATAGAAGGGTTGGTAAGAAGGCGAGCGAGAGGCAAGAAGAAGCAGGCGGTTTGGATGTTCCTTGAAGGAAGAAGAAGTGGACTTGCAGGGTAGGCTAGAGCAGGGCAAGGGACAGGAAAGGGGAGGACGGCTGTTGAGAAATGCAGGAAGCTCAGGACGCGTGGAGCACATTGCTAGCGCGTCCGGATACGGGCTAGCTCCAAACAGGTTGCAGATCCACATGCCCGCTCATTGGCCTTGCGCTGCTACCCGTCCTCCCGCCCCAGCTTCCCGCCCTGCAGCGCTGCTGCATCCTGCACACTCGCTGGCCTGCATACACCAGCTTCCTGCCAGCCAGGCCTGTTATTGACCATTATCAGTGAACCGCCACCACCGTCGCTGCCGTCGCCTCTAACAACGGTCTACCCGCACATGGACATGGAGTCTGCTCGACGAAGAGAAGAAGCACGAGCGGACAGCGCTCACCAGCTTCGCGGAGCTCAGAGCCATTGGCGGCGGCTGTGGCGTCCTGTGTCGACCAACCCGCTAGAATTTCTCTCCCTCCCAGCCAAACGCCAAAACACACACCAGGACATGCAGTACAGTACATACACCGGCTTCGGATCTAGAGCTGTCTTTCCTGTTCTCTCCTCCCTCTTCTTCTTTTCCCTCTCCTCTCCCCCAGCCATGGCTCTTAGTCTCTCCTGTGGCGGGTTCCCTTTCCCGTGCAGCAGAACGATCGTGCCGAGGGGTGGCGGCGGGTCCAGTCTTCACGCCAACACCCCTAACGGTCACTACGGTCACCACGGAAATGTCCTGGTGCAAGTCTTGATTTCGTGACGGCACTGTATCTGTATCTGTATCTGTATCTGCCCTGCTGCACGATCGCGGAGCGTTTGCGTGTGCAAGCATGCCTTTGGTTGACATGGTGATGATCGGTTCAGGGCCAGGGATGTCATCATGGACGTTTCGCCTGCGAAATGACAGTGCGACCTCCCCTACCCCTGTCCATCTCGGATTGTTTCCTCTCTAGCGCTAGGAGTGCTCTGCACAGCACTGCACAACAGTTCGTTATCTGCGTTTAATTCATTGCTCTCTTCAAGAGGGGGCCCTGCAGGGAAGGCAAAGGCAAGCATCGAGCTCGAGCGCCGCACACCCCATGCAAATCTTGGTGAAGCGACCATCTTTCTTCCTTATTGTTTCGGCAAAATACGTGCTTAGCGTCGTGACAGTAGCCACCCGAAATCTTGTACCATGTCCATCTTGTCTGTAAGAAGGATTGGCCGGCTGGAGCTTGTTATATCCCACTCTCCTCCCTTCCTTGCTATGCGCTTGCTTCTCCCTAATCAGACCGCTTCACCTGCTCCAGACACAAACGAGCGCTTATCTACTCTCCACGACTCTACTTCCCCCTGCCATACAGTACGTGATTTGCCAGTTGCAATCTGCGGCATATCGGTGCTGCCAAGTCCCTCCAAACCTTCGCCAAGTGGCAGCGGCTTAATGGGTTGAGGTCCGGTGGCAACCCTGAGAGTTCTTAAATTAGGCCCGCCTTTCGCATGTGACATGTGACAGGTTCCGTGTCCATGTCGCCTCAAGCTTCACCCCCCCCCTTCCTACCTACAGTGCCTTGAACGAAATTCCCGATGAGGAAATCTTTGCTCCGTGTAAGGATACCCGTCACCCAATGAGAATTCACCCTGGCCCTGTTGGATTCTACAGTCAAAGAATTCCTGTAGTACCTCGCCACTTACTCACACCGCACAAGGAGAGCATTTAGACCCCCCGGTGCACACAGGGGCCTACTCGGAAGGCCGCATTGCTTCGAAAGGTAGCCTGCTGTCGCGTCGTTGCCTGTGTCACGCTTCCCGTCATCTGTGGTTGCGACTGTGGCCTACCAACGCACACGGGACACAGTGATGTTATATCAAATCCTCTTTCATGGGATCTTCAAGGGTACAGTACCTTCATGCATGGAATCCCCAAACTCCGTTCGCGCCCACACTACTCTGCCGGTTGGCTTCTAGGGTGTATCAGGTATCCTTTTCCTCCGGCACGGCCATCTGCCTTATCACGCTGTAAGTACCTGGCACCTATCTGTATCTTTGTCTGGACTGCAGCCTCTCGTATCTTGCATTGCATCGCGGCCCTTGGCCACTAGGGTAGCTCTCTGCATTGCGCGGTGCAGTTCTCCTACACAAGGATTATGTACCCAAAGGAGGTAGGTGAGGTGCGTATGTAGGTACCTTGTAGGAAATGTTCGAGCCCTTACCAAGCTTCCGGCATGATAGCGTGATCTCGCCGTGTCTCAGGCCACCTCAGCGGTCGCCCCATCGGTGGGGATTTCCAGGCCATTGTTTGGAGACGCCGCATAGGTCACTGAGTGAGTAAGGAATGAGCTACGTCTGGGAATGCATGACCACTCACGCGACCAGTAAATGATGGAACGCTCCAAGTTTCCTTTGGTCATTTTGGGCTTCAGAATCGTTTGGAACTGCGTGGCTTGAAGCAGGTCGATCAAAGTCCTTCCGCAGCACTAAGCCAGTACCGCATTTGGTAATGTGTCCAGGCGCAAAATCTACTGACGCTTCGAGACATCCGACTTTGTTCCATACCCGTCTTGATTCATGCTATGTACCGATACTAACATTGTTTGATATCTCAAGGTAATCTCATGCTATCTCAACCCATCGCTAGATCTTCTCAAACAGCAGTCTGCTCCTAAATGAATCGTCTTTTGAGATTTCTCGTTGTTACTGCTTCCTCAGATCCCGGCTTTGTGCGCTTTGAGCACTGAAGATGCCGTGATCGCCGCGACACTTGTGTCATGTCGGGACCGGACGTAACTCCACTTAGTTCCTCCCGCTCATAGGCCTGCTATGGCTCTGATGTAGTCGTCACCTACCATCATCTATTCGAGACGAAACTCGAGAAATCAGGTCATTGCACCAATGCTAGCGCAAGGCCGTGAAACAGCAGCAGTTGCTCAAGGCGAAGTCGCAGCCTGTATAAGAGGCTCAGGGAAAACCCTTTGTCGATCGATGGTTGCAGGCTTTGTAAAACAGCTTGAGCATCATTTCTGCCAAGATTGATCTTCGTGCCAACAGCTTTGAGAAGTCTCACTTCGGTCTTGAGAAACTTCGCATACCGGAGGTGAGCGATACGATTTATGTTGAGTTTAAAGGCTAAGAATACTTCCGTGGGCTTGCTGCCGCGAGATCCGCTATTGCTGGGCACCCCATGGACAGCAAATTGGATCGTCTTGATAGCAGCGAGGTTGGTCCTGCCTGTTGCACTCGCGAAAAGTAGCACTTTGTCCGGAATCTCGATACTGAACCCTCTCCCTGGTGACCACTTGGCCCCAAGGTCAAAATGGAACTCGCAACTTGCATAGAACAGCCGAAGGGACTCTGCTCGAAGAAGCCTGCTCGCTCGTGTCAATGGCGGCTGGCTTGGGGTCTGCACGGGAGATCGGAAGGAGGCAAAATAATGCTTGTAGACGCTCACCCTCAGCTCTGTCGGCAGACTTGTGAACTTATGGAACTCGGGGTTGTCATCTAATAACACCAGGTGCCCGAGCAGCCAATCCCGTGATCCGCACACTTCATTTGGCCGGATGTTCTTTCGTTGACAGTACAACGCCCTCAGCTCTATATTTGAAAGCTTGGTGTAGGAAATGAGACCTCGGTCTGCGCGCTGCAGACTATCTTGCAGTATGGCCCTGTCCTTGCGCTTGGGTGCATAGTATCTTCTCGCTTCGAGAAGATTGAACATCTCCTTGGCCGAAAGGTCATAATACATATCAAGCTTCCAATAATCGTCATGCCTCCACGTGGTCTTCGATTCGTAGAACGCCACCATATTGGCCAAGTAAGACTTCTCTTGTTCTCTCGGTCAACCTTGCTTTGTTGGTTGTGGATGTATCGCATGTACGAATGTGAGATACGATACGCTCTTTAGCAGACTTTCTCCCAGTACGCGGCGGATCGTGTTGCAACAAGACCAGCGTAAACGCACGCGCTTAGGTAGAGCAATCGATGCCGATAGACTGCGTGTGATTGAAGAATTTGTCAAGGTGAAGTGGTTGAACAATGCAGTTGATCCAGTCCGCTACAGTAGGAAGCAAGTCATAGTTAGTAAGGCTACGAGGATGTGGGCGTTGCAGGTTCTGGAAACCTGGACAAAAAATAGTGCTAGGTCGTCAGCATTGTGAGAAACCGGCTAGCTATTCTACTTATATAGCTCTCCAACAGTACAGATGCACACACGTGAAACCGAAGTTGCAAGTGAACGCAGGCACGTATTTTCGAGACCCGACAAATGCCTAGTACAACTGATTGTTTATAAGTCAACTATAACGTTCGCTAGCTTGAACTTGTTGCCGTGTCAAGAATATGCCAGGTGTCTACTAGACTTTACTATTTACGCTCGTGATTCGCTTGGGCAAGAGCGTCATCACTTTAAAGCAATTGTTTCGATCAGAAGGCTAGATTGGAGTGAACCATATATTCTGCATATGATCGTTCATATTTACATGTGAACATATGCCGTCGCGGCTCCTCAATGCCCAAACTCCCTGCTCGGACCAATAAAGAGACAAACCAAAGGACCTTAATTTACTAGATGCTGTCTTTCGTCAACATGATAGCTGAGAGAATAAGGCACAGTGTGCTTTGACATCTGCCGGGTGGATCATTGCCACATGTGCCGACCATCTCTCATGCCATGTAACTGTTCTATACAGTGGACCGCCCGCTGGATAGGATTTAGTGGGCGTAGATGAACCATGCTCATAACTTTGAGCGAGTGAGCCTTAAGTAATGATCCCTCGTAAAAAATCGAGGTTTCCAGTAAGCTCTCAAATTGTAGTCTCAGGTGAGTTTGAGCCACTGGTCGAACCTCGAAGGGAGATGTCTAGAAGGTATGTACATCTCCGTCTCAACGGCCTTCCTGTTCAGCTAGAAGAGTCTTTCCCTCTTCTTGCAGGCGAACAATATTGCCCTTGATAGTCTCAAAGGTGAGCATGGTGGTCATGGCAGCGGGCACTGCCCTAATCATGTTAGTCCCCATGCCGTTGTAGAATGCCCTCCAACCCTCCTCTTTCAAGATGATCTTGCAGCTGTTCAGTATCCCTTGATACTTGGGTTTGTAACTCATGCCATCAGCCGTACCAACTCTACGTGAGGTTTTACTGCCGCCATCTCCACTCCCTCCGTGGTAGCTCCCATGGTTGTGTGACCCTGACATGCCATCGTGAGACGTTGGGTGGATGTTCCGTTGTTGTGTCTGCAACCGAGTCCGAAGAACTTCATGTGGGTACGTAGCAGTGGTTGCACAAAACTTGCTGACAAATGTCGCTGCTAAAATGCCAAAATAATTCTGCGCATTTTCGTCCTTTGAAGCCACTTCGCCCATGGCTACACCTGTCAGGCGTTCTTTCACAAATTCGTATAGTGGAAACTGGATGGCAACGTGCGTCAGCCCAAGTAAAGCTGGAGCAAGGCCGCTGTAGAATGCTCTGAGGCCCTCTGCGGCATACATCTTCCTGGCAGCGTCCCAGGTGTTGTTGTACTGCCAAGGGGTCCTTGCACCGTCACTCGCTGAACGAGACACCTGGCTCATCAGACGGGTCTTGATCACCCATATGGGGTTGGTAGCGAGTGTACTGCAGGCGCCAGCAGTGATGGAAGCGTACACACGCGCCAGTGTAGGATTCTGGTCTGTACGCAATGTTGAATTGTTCGCGAATGATGTTTTGGTCGCGTCATAGACTGCCATGTAGACGGCCCATGTAGGTAGATATCCAAGCAACATCGGCCCGAGCCCTCTATACATGCCTCTCAACCCATCTTGTTTAATGATCGTCCGTCCAGTTCCAACGAGTCCGCGATATATCTCAGATGCTGGAGGGCCCGTCTTAAGAGCTGGATTACGGTAAGAGCCTTGCCCTTGAAGTTTTGTCTTGATCACGTCTAGTGGGCAAGTGACTATGCCACTGGCGACGCCCGCCATGGCGCCAGAAAAGCTGTTGACACTGCCCATGGGCAAAGTCGCACTCCATACTGCTAGCTTTGGGAAACTCGAAAGGGTGTGCGCCCCCGGTGATGGCGCAGAAGACGGCGAGACCAGCATGCTGCCTTGCCCGGGAGGTCCATGATCATGTGTGTCTGAGTCCTTGGGCGGCATGGCTGGGGTTACTACTCTGAGCATGGCCCGGCGAACAAAGGGCTACCGGGTATGCCTTTGTATCCAGATCATGCTCGTGCGACTCAGATACGTGGTGTTACCCTGGGAGCCTTTCCCCAGTCCTGCGCCCTCAGAAACAACTCACTCCGATCGTTATCTCTCTGCTACTAGCTCTCGTGCGTTCACCAGTCCTGCCGGGTACTCAGATACGCTTGCCGCTTTAGGCCACCGTGACTTCAATTGCTCGCCATGATCTGTCACTGATTGTGAGTGAGTACTGGTGCTGAGCGATGCTGTGTTGGCGATGTCTTCAGGTTGGCCTGATTTGTAAGGTGATGTGAGGTGCGAATCGGTGAATGCTCGAGAGAGCTTCTGGCGCTGCTGTACTCGAAAGCTTCCAAAGTCGGAGCGAAGCGGGGACTGGGTCGGCCATCGCTTATTGGCCGAGATCGCGCCAAGGCTGTCCGTGCAGCTTCAACTTCTCAAAGGACCAGCGAGCTGCTGGTGGCTGTAGTAAGAAACGCAGCACAACAATCACTCCCTACCGATTCCTTCGAGCCCCCGGAACCACCGCAATCATGTCGCAGCCATCTCTCACCAACTTCATTGTGAAGCGCCCTTGGCTCATGCGCTGGATGAAGCCCCTGTCGTCTTGGTACACAGATGCCGCAGGATACAGGAAGTTGGGTCTGAGGTGAGGCATTGAACACCATCAAGAGACCTTGGACACGGACAGAGACGGGAAATAGATAGGCGGAATGGTGTTAATGCAGGCACTGCAACATTGACTGACAAGTATACCTCTATAGGGCTGATGACCTTATCCCCGAGGAGAGTGAGACCGTCCTGACGGCATTGAAGCGCCTGCCGCCGAAGGAGGCTTACGACAGAGTCTTCCGTATGAGAAGAGCATTCCAGGTAGGCAGACACATTGTCAACAAAGCTGGAGACGCGCAAAGCCGCTAACCGGTGAATTGCAGTGCTCGCTGTCGCATCAGCTCCTTCCAAAGGCGGAGTGGACTAAGGACGGTGATGTATGTTCCATTTAACTTCTACTTCGCAAGTGCAGTGAGAAAATACAAGATACTGATGCGCTACACTAGGACTACCCATATCTATCGCCCATTATTCGCGAGGTTGAACAGGAGCGTGCCGAGAGAGAGGATCTAGAGGCCATGGTTGTCAAGAAGCCAAGCTCCAAGGGAGCCACTGCAAGCAGGTAAACCTGGCGCCTATATGAGAGCTAGATAACTCAGACCACTGGCCAGGCTTGTGTAAATATGTACGCTTATACAACCCCACTGGGTGCGACAATCAGATGCTGTTAGAAGAAGAGATTGCCCTTTGCTTATCGCTGCAGGCATTCCGATGTTCCGAATCCAGAATGTTTGGAAACGTGCTCTCATCAAGTCCACCTTGAGCATGCAGCAGCTGCAGTGACAACAATGTGGATTCTCTTGATCTCACTACAGTGAGAATCGCACCATGCAGCGGTTAGGAAAGCTGAAGGCCGAAGGGCTTTTTGTAGCCTACTTGGGCAACGATTATATAAACGTACGTGTGAAACCCGGCGTAGGCGCCTTGCCTCTAGTCATGTGATTGATATATCTAGATCTGCATGACCTGTCTTTCAGCAGCGAAAGGGTGACATCAACTATGTCTTGTACTCTCATACCATTTCATCCGGGCCAGACAAATGAGCATTCTAGCACAAGAATGCGTGCTGACAAAGATGATCTAGTGGTTTAGAAAGCACCCGCACGACAAGAATTAGCCAACGCTTACGTGGTGCAATAGAACGTGGCTGGTGTGGGCAAGAGATGATGTGGTGATGCATGCTTCTCACGAGCAGCGGTCAGTACATGCAATAGAGCTTTGTACGACACAGACTCTGTAGATCTTGCCTGCGCTTCTACCTCTGTCTAGTGGCTGTATAGTTGTTCATGGCTACAATGAAATCCATTACACGATGGCATCTTCGTTGGTATTAGAGTAGCGACATAACTGCATGTTGGCAGCCTTGTCTATCAGCCCTGCGATAGCATCATCGTTATTCATACAATACTGTGTCGCACTTCTTGCAATCAATACTGATGGTGCGTAGGCAGGCAATCGCTCCACGCACAATGGTATGCCGTACTCCTGCAACCCAAGCCAACAAGACAGACAGATAATTGTAGTGTGGTCACCATTCAATACAACTCGGAAGTCAGTGGCCAACTTGCTTGTCTTGCTGGTGATTGATCGTCTTGCTTGAGTGCTTGTCAACTTATCAGTTGGATAGCTGTTCATGAGGTAGACGTAGGTACGATAAGATCTTCTTGTTCCAATCCTCCAATATTGTCACTCAACCTAAGCATACAAGGTGACGACTACTGGCTGTCACTTGACACTGTACCGAATGAGCAACCGAGAGACCGTGTCGAATCGCGCCTATGCGGATACAGATTGGCCTGCACTGTTGCTATCGGAGGTAAGAATTATCTCTAGTATATGTATAAGGTTAAAGGCCTGGCGGGTTACTTATGCTGTCATCTCAACGGCCACGATGGCTATCAAATCACTGGCTTTCGTACAGCCTATCTCCTTATATCAAGTCATGAGATCCAGCAGCAGAGTGTGCTTCATCCATCAGGTTTATGACTACCATACTAGATCGACATGCTACTTATCTCGCCAGCATCCTCTCTACGTATCTAGTCCATAATGGTCGCTGGAGCGATGGCGGACCATCCCGTCTCCGTAGAAAACGCATTCTTTTCTCGAGGACTAGACTGTGAGGGTTGCTGATAAAGGCATCGTTGACTTGATCTTTGATCTTTATATCCGCTGTCGGAAAAACATGCGTAACATCGAAATGAGAGAAGGAGAACACCTGATCTACATTCCTGTGATTGGTTCTCACATACATCCATTTATCGTAGAAGGTCCGGAACATGTGATCGTGGCCCGGAAAGGTAGAACATATGTTCATGGCACCGTAAGCTTATAGCACAGGTATGTTTTCACAGTGAAACAGTTTGGTTCCGGAGCTGCCACATGATTAAGTGAGCGACAGATGGTTTGGTGCTAAGCTCTATTGATGAGAGTTGCTATTGGAGGGAAGCATAGCAGGACGTAGGCGACATCCTTTACAGCCGCGTAATTCCAGATCTGAAGTTATCTGTTAGGTGGAAATGCAGTAAAATCGAAACTTGTGAAGAGCTCGACGTGCCAACAATTCCCTTCTGTAATTTTCCGTGTACAAACGATGTCGCCATGCAGTTGTAGCATATCAGTGTGTTGGAGGTTGGCCTTGCGTCAATATCTCGATTTCACGATCATCCTTGTCACGTGAGTTCGCGGTCAAAGCGCGACCCGCGTCTTCAATTTGTGCCAAGCAGGCATCAGTCGCATTACAGGCATTATCCAACAAGACTCCTAGATGTTTGTCGCCTTGGGCACTGTTTATATGGGTTTGGAATATTGAGTTAGAACGGTACAATCCTTGCTATTGTGAAGCCTCCAGCTTTCAATCTCATCGTTTTTCAATTCCAGCAGACTTATAATATTGCTCCTTTCTCTCTAGAAACTCGTACAGGATAGCATACATTGTACTAAAGGACCTAAGCTGATCTGAAATAGATCGCGATAAAATTGCTGAACGGGCTAGCAATAGCAATGATGAGTCTTAGACGCTCAGCTCGTGTCTCGGCGATCGCGCCTCCCGCTAGCACTCAGACTGCTCCAGTTGCTACAGGTGCAACATCCATAATAAAGAAGCGAGCTCGTAAGCTGAAGGAACCGGCAGCAGAAGGTATTGTCCCCACAGACCGTCATAAAAGTACAGCATCAGCCATGCTGCCACCTCCAACAACACCCACCAAGCGACGGCGAGTGGCAAAGTCTGACCAAAAGCCTCCGCCAATCACACCGACACCATCTGCAATCGGCTTGATGACCAGCTCAAGTCCAATTCCTGCAGTATTGAGGAACTACAGTTCTGGCGACATTGACGGTGCGACCCCACCTCCTGAAAGTGTGGCTGTAGAGCCTCACCACACCAATGCTACCCTTGTCACGTCTGGGGGAACTAGGCTCCGCCAGGATGACCACTCCGTTCAGGGAAGCGATGTAGACGCTAATGGCAGTGCGGGTGCCACCAATTTGAATCTTCTAGAAACCGCTTGTGCTCATCTTATAAGACAAGATCCCAACTTGAAGCGAGTAATTGAACTCAATCCGTGCCGAGTCTTCAGTCCGGCTGGACTATCAGAAGAGATTGATCCTTTTCGCTCTCTCGCTAGCGGAATAATGGCGCAACAAGTATCTGGAGCTGCAGCCAGGAGTATCAAAGGAAAGTTCATCAACTTGTTCCCTCCAGAGGCATGCCCGTCTGGCTTCCCACCTCCGGCCTTGGTTGCTCAGGCATCTATCCCGCGTTTGCGAGAAGCAGGCCTATCACAGCGCAAAGCCGAGTACATCCAAGGACTGGCCGCAAAGTTTGATACTGGTGAGTTGACTGTACGCATGTTGATGGACGGATCGGATGAGGAGGTTATGGAAAAACTTGTAGCAGTCAGGGGTCTCGGTGTCTGGTCGGTGGAGATGTTCATGTGCTTTGGACTTAAGAGGATGGATGTCTTCTCCACCGGTGATTTAGGGGTGCAACGAGGCATGGCCGCCCATGTCGGCCGTGATATCAAAAAGCTGAAGGCAAAAGGTGGGGGGAAATGGAAATACATGAGTGAGAAAGAGATGGTAGAAACTGCTGAAAAGTTCCGACCTTATAGGTAAAACACCATCAGACTGTACGTGATTTACAACGCGCTAACAAGACGAACAGGAGTCTATTCATGTGGCTAATGTGGCGCGTTGAAGATGTCGATGTCGAAGCAATACAGGACAATTGAAAGTATCACTCTTGTTTTGACTTGTACTGTAGCATACAGCTAGTGGATGGACATATATATATATATAAAGAATAGCTGACGGGTCCAGGAAGCCTAGGATTCTTGTCGATATTTTGATCCGTAGGTAATTCTGGTTGCGTACCACGATTCTCATTTAAGACGAGATGAACTGGTGTTACTATATGCATGGTCTTGGACTGTGTTTACCATGGTCAAATTCTATAGCAAATACTACCGCATACCGAGATGGGCAACTTGTGGACAAAACTAGCTGCGCGATACCAAGACCTTTGTCAAAGCTTTCAGTCGTATCTACCGCGGAGGTGAACTTTGGCACAAGAAATCGGGGGTTTGACACTCATAACTGAATTACCATTGAATGTAATTTCATTATTCATAACAACATGGCAGCGGTACGCTCACCTTCGGCATCTTTTCTGTCGGCCTTCCTCCCTGTCGTGCGATCGGAATTGTTCCCACAAATTCCCCAGCGAAGTCAGTCCATCACAAAGCGTCTCCCTCTGTTACAGCGACTACGAAACCAGATCAACCTCTCGCCCTTGCTCCCAAGTGCGCTCACGCCAATTCCGTCATTACTGGGCGACTTATGGGACGGTCTGCTCAATGCGGTGCCCAAGAAGAAGACATCGCATATGAAGAAGCGACACAGGCAGATGGCTGGTAAAGGATTGAAGGATGTTACAGCTTTGAACAAATGCAGTGCATGCGGACGGGCCAAGAGGGCTCATGTTCTTTGCCCTTATTGCGTGCAGAGTGAGTCATGGCGACACTCCATTGGAACTCTTGAATTTGCGCTGACCCTAATACCTATAGGTATCAAACGGTGGTTTGGCAATGGTTTCAAGACGCAGGCCCAAGTTGAAGCCGAAGAGCGACAGATGCTGGAGAGGTACAATGAGGAGCTCAGGATACGAAAATGGGGACCTCAGATTGAGCCAAAGAAGAAGGATGAAGAGAAAAGCGTGAAATGATCACCTCAGAGACCAACCCACTTATGCAATATAAAGCCATGACCTACTGCTAGATCTAAGTCATCAGGCGTCAAATGTAATGGCGCTTGCGTAATTGCGAAGATCAATCTGTGGCTATGACGGCAGGACATCGCGTGGATGAACAGCCCAGGCTTCAGGAGACCGAAGAGAGAGCAGATTCAATGGATGACCAAAACCGTTCCTTGGACAGAGCACTAGTATCGGCGTTTCAAGGATTCTTGTTGAGAAGGCCGACATGGGGTATGTCTGGCTCTCTACCTCAGTGTATTATACAGGCTTTGTATCTCATATAGAATCATACCATCGAGACCTCATTAGGACTAGAAATACCTTGCACGGCTCTCACCTAAACATTACTAAAGGATGAAACATAGCGGAAAGGATGTGCTCGATCATCGCACTAAAGACCTCAAAATGGTGATACTTTTGGGTGAAGCTTGCTGTGTGTAAAGATTTATATGTCTTCTCTCACGGTGATTTCAACAATTTGTTCAGGATGTGCACCCATGGAACATAGAATCAGCAGTTGGTGAACGCGATGGACATCTGCAGTTTTGACCGTAGCTTTCGCGAAAGTAGCGCGTGACGCAAATCCAGGCACCCCACATTCAGTGTGGGAGGGTGCGACGTGGATCTGGACTTCCAGACAAGCACACTATCTGGATCATAGATATTCACTCCAAGCTTAGGTAGTCACAAGAAGATCGGCAGGCTTTGATCGTGTTTCTTGTGAGGGAGAGGTGTGGAAGCTGGTTGCAATGTCAAAACAATATCTTCAAACCCATACGATTGTGCCAGCCGAGAACGAGAAAGTTGCAGACATATTTTCTGTCGCGATCACACCTGCACATCTTTTCGCCGCATCAGGCAGCTCAAGTATACGAATCTACTCTACCAAAGGCCAAACGGTTCATGCAGACACCGCAGAAGATGAGCAACCGTACCCACTGGCACAAACTCTGGAAAAGGCCCACCCGCTCGGCGCGCACCACGTAGCCACCAGCCTTGACGGCAAGACAGCAGCAACGTCAGGCTTTGGCGGTGAAGTTAAACTGTGGTCCCTTGATGCGGAAAGCGGCGTATGGACCGCAAAGGGCGAGCTGGTCCCTGAAGACAGGAAGAACACAGACACCTGGGCATTGGCTTTGACGGAGAGCGGACAGTATATGGCTTGCACATCGCATGACGGTAGGATACGAGTTTATGACGTCTCATCAATAGCACCTACCAACGATGCTCCGACCGCTTTGATCACAACATACGAGACCAAAGGCTCGTTTGCCCTTGCTATTGACATATCTCCAGATGGTGAGATGACTTCCTCCGGTCACGCAAACGGAAGCATATATGTCTTCAACAACAGCACCAAGAAGCTTGCCCATTCACTCGCTGGCTTAGTCAACCCAGTGCGCGCTGTGAGATTCAGCCCAGCGAACAGGTACCTTGCCGCAGCGGGCGACAGTCGCATCATAGCGCTATACGACACAAAGTCTGGGGAGCAGATTGCGAATCTAACAGGTCACAGTAGCTGGATCATGGGACTTGATTGGAATTGGAGCGGGGAGTTCTTGCTTAGTGGCGCTTATGATGGCAAAGCAAAGGTGTGGAGTGTTGAGCGCAGGGAGTGCGTGGCTACCCAGACTGAAAGCGAAGGATCGCTGTGGGCTGTACGGTGGCTGCACAAGACTGCAACCGCCAGGAACGAGACCTTTGTGACTGCCGGTACGAAGGGGAGGCTTGCCTTCTATAGAGAGGCCAGCGGCACATAGCGGATCAGAGAATCACTATAGGTAAGGCGACAGGCATAATATCAACCGAACTCTCCTCTGGCGGTTTTGCGTACGGGCCAATACCTTACATGCGTTACTCCCACCAGCTCTTACTCGCTGGTCTGCGGCGATTGGCCTTTCTAGGCCCTGACAAGCAAACCAAAATGCATTCAACGACGAAATGGCTGACGTTATCGATATGAGAGAAATGGTGGAATTAATACCTAGGAAGGGATTATCATGTAATGACAGTGTGATTAGAGCATCTGAAAGGCTGAGATTTGCCATGCTCGCACTGTTTTGAACTGGACTTAGCGATTCATCATGTGCTGCTATAGCTTGCGCATTACATTGCTATGTAGAAGGTCAATTTGTAGTCGTAAAACGTCCATGTTCTTACGCCCGTACATAACCAACACCTGTCACGAGTTCTACCATTACACATCTAATCCCGTCAGTACCGACTGCTAGTAAGACATAGAAGTGCCGGATAGTTTGTCAATAATGATATAGTAACCAGGCTGCTGCCCGTGACCTGTTGACTTGCAACCGCTTTGCAAGCGGC
The DNA here is from genome assembly GCA_010093785.1 of Polychaeton citri CBS 116435. Classification (NCBI taxonomy): domain Eukaryota; kingdom Fungi; phylum Ascomycota; class Dothideomycetes; order Capnodiales; family Capnodiaceae; genus Polychaeton; species Polychaeton citri. The sequence goes on from MU003796.1 coordinate 116,269, forward strand.
CGAACGAACATCCTCCACCTTCGCTGGTGCTGCTACCAACGCATCATTTCCTGCTTCTGCAGACATTGGAGGCACAGAATGACTTGGCTAGGAGAGCGATATAAGCGCCAATAAGAATGCCAGATAGACCATCTCCTAAGTATCACAAGGTTGGCATTGTGCAGGCTCTCCATGGTGGTTCGTTCGCATCTTTGGATACATTCCCACGGCTTGCCCAGATGTTCAGAGAATCTGCTCGATCCAGCAGTCTACGCACTGTGGCTAGTAATGTCGTGTAAAGACGAGACCTGATCACCACAGACTTCGTGGCAGTGAAACGCTTAGGAATGGTGGTAGGCCAGGTTGCGGTGGTACGTTTGGGGTGGTGGGGGTGTGTCACGTTTGAATTAACCCTCCGTGGCGAAGGTCAGCTGATGACAATGCTCGAGCTTTGCAACATTCGCCAAGGCAGTCCGAACGAACGGACGAAGTGATGCTTCCCTTCTCCATAACATCCCAAGACCAAACGCCTAGTGAGATTAAGGGAGATAAATGACGTTGCTTCCTCGACCCGTGGGGTCTGCGCAGCTAATTGGCTGAATAGCCTAGATCTTTGAGGTGACCAGCTGCTCCCCAGGACCGCCATATTCAGAGAAGGTCGAGAATGCCCTTGTCTGCATCCTGAGCCAGGAGTTCATGCATACCTTCTGGCATGATGGGACGACCGTCCGCAGCTTTGACGTATTTGAAGGGCATCGAGACAGTCTCGCCAGCAGTAACCTCGATATCAGGCTGGTTGACGTAAGGAATCTGGTCGAGTGGGATGTCCTCTTGGACAACGATCCTTGTCACCCTTGCAGCAGTGTCGGTCGTCATTTGCTCCTTGCCAAGTCTGCGACCTTGGAAGCCTTTGGCTCGAAGCTCGCTGGTTCTGTCGCGAGGCGGATCATCGCCGAGGATGCCGCCAAAGAGGAAGATGTCAAAGTCATTGCCGTCTGCTGGGGCCAGATCACTGGCTCCTTTAGGATCGAGCAGACAGATGCGGCCCTTGCCCTCGACACCATAAATCTGCTCTATTGTGCTCGAGGACGCCAGCGCCGCAAGTTGTTTGGGGAGAGTGTCCAAAAGGGACTGAGGCACACCGGTCAATTTAAAGGAAGCATTGGCCTTGGCGCACTCTTTTGCAATGGTGGTGTATTCAAGGACCTGCCATTCTTCAAGCTCCGGGTCCAAATGCTCCACGACGTATGTTTTCTGGCTTGCGACCATTGTGGGATGAGACGCTTTGTGAATGAAATGCAACTGCAACAATGCTTCCGTACAGCTCGATCCTTCAATGTCTGTCTTCGAGAAAAAAATCCGTTGCAGTACAGACCCTGCAGCAGCAATTGCCTCATCACACATCACAAAGTGCCGGCGCGGGAGCGGGAGAAAGCCGCCACCATGTGGGGCAATCGGTAGCGGCGCGTTTCAGGTTGCCGGCTCGTTGGACATGATGCCATAGCACCATATCAGTACAGTACCCATATAGTACCCAGGTAGATAGGTAGATAGAGACGTGCGAGGCTAAATTGGACAAGAGCGACCGAAGAACGGAGTCCATATTGGGAGACAAGCAAGCAGGAATATAAGGCCAGCAAGCATCACTCCACAGAATCACAGTACAGGGTATACTAGAACCATCATTATCCGGTATTCTGCTCTACGAGAGCTCCAAACCAATCGGGTCCATACCCGCCGTATTGGGAGGCTCAGAGAAACAATAGCGTGCTGAGTGTCAAGCGTTGCCTGTACAACACGTACTGCTGCACCTGCTATGCTGTATTGTGAGACGACCCCGGGAGGTGGATTGGGGGGCAAAGAGCTCTGACCCACGGACGGATAGGCGGGCGGGCAACCAGCTGGCTAGGTATCCACCCACACCTAGGTATTGTGGGCAAGGCAGGCAGTCAGGCAGTCAGGCAGTCCAGATGGTGCCTTGGCCTGCTAGACCTGCTTCCACCACATGCCAGCCCTTCGACGCTTCTGTAAGGTTTCTATAGAGCGTCACAAGACCCGATAGTAGCCCGGATCAGCTACTTTTTGTTGTCTCCTGCTGACTTGCCATTGGCATCCCTTTCCCTTTCGCATTTCCCTTTGATTTCCTGACTCTGCCTTCTCACAACAAGCTGTACTTCCTCTTGAGACTGAAACCCCACCTTTCTCCGACCGCATGCTCGCTATCTGACCTCGCTGCATACAGCACACCAAATCTCGACTCTGCCTCACGGCCCACTTCTCTTTCGTATTGCAGGTCTTGAACGAGAAGAACACACGGATAGCTCCCTGACAGAGCTGCGCTCGCGCCGAGGAGGATTAAGTACAGAAGTACTGCTTCGACGTCAAGCATCCGAAAGAGCTGAGTGCGCGGGGTTCCCTGATCATCTCACTCCTTGCGAAGACCGCGCGGAGTGGAGATATATACGGCCCGCCTAGAGTGAGACCGCAGTCGTTCGAAGTACCACGCTCACCACCGAGTGCCGTACGAAGGCTTTGGCAAGATGAATCCACACCAGAAGAACAAGGTTGACATTAACGTACGTCGAGCTCAACAGACCCACGATGACAAGTCCGCGTACTGACTTCCCGCTAGAGCCTCTCTGAAGAGGAGCAGAAGCTCTTCCGCCTCTATGGCAAGCTTCCTAACAAGAAAGACCTCTTGCAGAACAAATTAAAGGAGCGCAAGTACTTTGACAGTGGTGATTATGCTATGAGTAAGGCGGGCAAGTCTGACGCAGGGCTGGTCGGTGGGCTGGGCCGCGAGCATCCCTCCCCAGACTCTATCCCACATCTCTCACCACAGAATTCGAACAACGGCGGTCCTGGTCCAGCTGCTGGTGGTCAAGGCTTGACACCGACCCAGTCCCAGGGGCCAAGCAGCAGTCCGGTCAAGGAGCCATCTGTGTTGCAAAGAGGCATGAGCGTGGATGAACAGAATGAAGACATCAGGTCGGAGATCGAACAGGCTACTGCGCAAGCAGGAGATAGTTCCACCTTGGAAGCTGAGCACCAAGGCGTCCCCATCCGACAGTGATTTCGAAACTCTTAACTTAGACCGGGATCCGGAAATCTTGGGTCAGGGCGCTGGCGCTGGTTGGTGTTTAGTTTCAAGTCACACTTGAGCTCTGAAACGGCTTTATGCGATTGCTTTTCTTTCTATACGTGGAACAGCTTCATGATGCTATGGAGGTGAATGCGGGATGGAAGAGCTTCCATCAATGTATGATCCATCAAGCATCTACAGCAACCAGCCTGACAAGAAAATTGAAATACTGATATGTCACCGCAGCTGGTTTTCCAGTAGTTCTACATTGTAGCAGCCCTGAAATTCTACCATATGATAGCCTGCTGCCTCCCAATCAAGCAATTTAGGTTTCGCGAGACCCTGTCAGCAGCAGCGTTCAAACGGCATCCCTAGGCAGGAATGCAGGGTCATGGCCCCTAACAGGGTAAGGGTTGCTATTTGGTCTTCACAATACACAATCAAACACGACAACAACTTGTGCTTAAATGTACGTCTTCTATTGCTGTAGCAAATTGATCTAGCAGCATCTACTGCAGTCGGTCTCGTGAGCTTGGCATAGCATTGGCTTAGCTGAACGCAGCGTTGTGGCCGGTCGGCACCACCACCGGCGTGACCGTGCAATGTGTAAATGAGCAACGGGCCCGCTCCAGCTTCAAGCGGCTTCGGTCTACCTCCGACTTGTGGATGCCATACGCAAATCAGACCGGACAACAATTTGGTGTCAGCTGAGAGTGCGCCAGGAGGTCGTCGTGACTGCCATGAGGAGCAGAGCTCGTCAACCTACCTGCGCACGGCCTAATCTCTGCAGCCCTGTCTGATAAACGAAGTTGCGGTGACTGTTGGACACCCACGTCTCGGTGTAGCAATGGCACGGCAGTCCTCACCCCCTGCAACCGCCAACATGCATACACCGAAGAAACCGTCGACAAGCTCGCGGGCGAGCACCAATATGGGATCGGTACGCAGCGGTACACCCAGAACCGCGAACACGTCCACCACAACCACAAGCGCCGGTGGTAGCGCCGCAACCAGAACCACGAAGGATCGAGGTACTTCAGTGTCGAAAGGCTCAGAGAAGGAGGCTGAAAGCAGGCATGCACGGAGGCGAAGCGTCATGCCTGGACCAGGCAGGGACAAACCACCAAGCAAAGATGGGATTTCCCAGCGGGCAGCGAAGGAGGTGGCAGGCCTGAAAGACTTTGTAGGTGATCAGCCCTCATGACCCACAACTACAAGGCTGCACGACTGCAATCGGTGCAATGTTGGCGAAGAAGTCGCTGCATGTGATATGGTGTCAGGAACTTCCTGATCTGCACATGTTCTGGATATTCGTTGCATGCGAAGCCACGTCACTTGATATTCTCGTTGGTGATTGATTATGCATGCTGACTAGACTATAGCAACTAGGAGACTGCCTGGGCAGAGGCGCCTTTGGCAGCGTTTATCGAGCCCTGAATTGGAGCACAGGCGAGACTGTGGCAATCAAGCAAGTCCGTATGGCCGATTTGCAAAAGGCCGAGCTCAATGTCATCATGCAGGAGATTGACCTCCTCAAGAACCTACACCACCCTAACATCGTCAAGTACCAAGGTTTTGTGAAGTCTACCGAGAACCTGTACATCATACTAGAGTATTGCGAGAACGGTAGCCTTCACAGCATCTGCAAGAACTTTGGCAAATTCCCTGAGAACTTGGTCTCTTTGTACACAGCACAGGTGCTTCAAGGACTGCTCTTCCTTCACGATCAGGGTGTGATCCATCGCGACATCAAAGGTGCCAATATTTTGACAACGAAAGAGGGGTTGGTCAAACTGGCGGATTTTGGCGTAGCAACCAAGGCGCAGGGTCTAACGGAGGGCAGTGTTGTGGGCACTCCGTATTGGATGGCACCTGAAGTAATCGAACTCTCAGGTGCCACTACAGCTAGCGACATTTGGTCGCTTGGTTGCACTGTCATTGAACTTTTGGACGGCAGGCCTCCCTACCACAAGCTTGCTCCAATGCCGGCACTCTTTCGCATCGTCAACGACGATCACCCTCCTCTTCCTGAAGGTGTCAGCCCGTTGGTCAGAGACTTTTTGATGCAGTGCTTTCAAAAAGATCCCAACCTACGAGTGACTGCAAAGAAACTTTTGAAACATCCTTGGATTGTATCAACGAAGAAGGCCGAGTCCAAAAAGCCAACTGATTATCATGAAGCGGTACGCAGTGTGCAGGATTGGAACGAGCAGCTCAAGTCGCCAGACGCTGGGACCATTACTCATCGCAAACTCCCAGGTCGCAATAAATCCAGGAGCCCGGCACCACCATCAAAGAGTCAATACGAAACCCCTGTCAGCAAAGGTCCTCTAGGACAAAGGAAGACGCCAGCAACGGAGCACTATCAATCGCCAGACGATGATGACAAGAAGGATAACTGGGACGATGACTTTGACACCACCATCTCTCCAACAGCGCTGAAACTTCCTGCCCATCGCTTGCAACAGGGTACGACAGCAGGCCAATTCACTGCAGATAGACTCAAACAGTTTGCGAGCTTTGACGGCACTCCTGAAGATAGCCCAGATAGCGGCAAGATCGAGCAGTGGGACGACGAATTCGAGGGGAGTCTGACCGTTCGATCACCCATAGGGTACGAGAGAAATGACGCGGTGGAAACAGTCCGCCAGATTTATCCGCCTGGAACGAAGGGCAACGAGGCAAGACAGCCGCAGCCTCTAAGCTATCCCAAGCGACCAGTGTCGAAAGGCAGTGGTGAGCGAAGAGCTTCGAAGGAATCGCAGCCCAAGACTCAAATATTACGGTCGCAGAAGTCAACCGTCACGACTCAAAAGGCAAAACTGCAGCCAAAGGTGGTGACAAAGTCCACGCACTCAGCTCAGGCCAAGGCTTTTGTAGACGAGGACGAAGACGACTATTCGGATTTAGTACCTGAAGATGAAGTGGCATTCCAAAGAAAGCTATCGTCTTTCTCACCGAAAGGAGGCAAGGCGGGCTTCCATCCAGATGATTTGCGAATGATGCAGAACCAGGTGGAGGGTGGCGTGAGGAGGGCTTCACCAAGACTGGTGCACGATGCGGCTGCGATGAAACGGACACGTAGCTCTCTCGAAATACAAAAGTATGCAGAGCACGAAGAGGATGACGATTTCACGGACATCCACTTCCGAGACGGTGGTAGCATGGTACCCATCAACATGCATACAATCAAAACAGACAACTCCTCAGCATCTGGTTCTGAACGAGGCACGATGAAGCTTAGCAGCTCGTCAGTGCTTGGTGACGAGGACGAAGAAGACGATCCATTTGCTGCGTTAGAAGAGGAGCTTGACGAGGTCGATCTCCAGTCGAATGCTCAAAGAGAGAAGCATGCGCGTCTCTGCAATGCTGTTGAGGGTTTGGTGTCGGACATCAAATCAACACAGCCAGAGGAAGAGCTCGCGGAGACCGTTGATCACTTGCTCGAGATTCTCTTCGAAAGCCCTGACGTTAAGAGCGTGGTGGTATCCTCGCACGGGATGCTTCCAATGCTCGAGATCCTCGACACTTGCAATCGTCCTCCCATCATTTTACGGCTTTTGAAGATTGTCAACATCATCATCAGCAACAATGTCGAAGTACAAGAAAACCTTTGCTTCGTGGGCGGAATTCCTATAATCTCGAAATTTGCTCACAAAAAGTACGCAAGTGACATAAGACTCGAAGCAGCCGCTTTTGTACGTATGATGTATCAGACATCAACATTGACGCTGCAAATGTTTGTCTCTTGTGGTGGGTTGAACGTCTTGGTGGAATTCCTGGAAGAGGACTACGACACTGATGCTGGTCGCGAACTGGTACTGGTTGGTGTCAATGGAGTTTGGAGTGTTTTCGAGCTTCAAGGGCCGACACCGAAGAACGACTTCTGCCGAATATTCTCAAGGAGTTCGGTACTCTACCCATTGTCGCTTGTTTTGAATAGGGTACTGGACGAAGAAGGCGAGCTGGCTGAGCTGATAGAAGGGCGCATAGTCAACATCTTTTTGTTGTTCTCGCAGGCTGAGAACCACGTCAAAGAGACTGTTGCTGACCGAATGGTGCTAAAGCGGGTGTTGAAAGACCTCCGCCGGATGTCTCCAGCACACCAGATCACCATGTTGAAGTTCATTAAGAACCTTTCGATGCTGCAGTCAACGCTTGACGCGCTACAAAACAGTAACGCAATCGAAGTCCTTACTGATCTGCTCAATGCAAGCCTAAAATTACCGACGTTCCGAGAGATCAGCAACCAGATCTTGAACACAATGTATAACCTTTGTCGATTGAGCAAGGCTCGGCAGGAGGATGCTGCACTCTCTGGTGTCATCCCCTTGCTGCAACGCATAGTGAGAACGGAACGGCCACTCAAAGAATTTGCACTGCCAATCCTTTGTGACATGGCCCACTCCGGCAAAGTCGGACGCAAGGTGCTATGGCAGAATAAGGGCCTCCAATTCTACATCAGTCTACTTGCAGACCAGTACTGGCAAGTAACAGCATTAGATGCAATCTTCATATGGCTGCAAGAAGAGACTGCCAAGGTTGAAGAGCACTTGCTCGCTTCGAGTGAGTTTACATCTGCGATCGTACAATGTTTCAATGAATCCAAAGGGGACGCATTTGAGAATTTGCTCGAGCCGCTACAAAAGCTACTTCGACTCAGCCCTCAAGTTGCGGCAAACCTAGCGCATCCTGATTTGTTTCAGCGCACGGTGGTTCGACTACATACCAAGAAAGCGCTTGTACGACTCAATCTCCTACGCGTCATCCGCAGCATATGTGATGCACGAGTGGAAGATCGGGGCGGCGAATTACTGTGCACGTATGGGTTGCTCACTGCTGTTGCTGATCTTGCGAAGAACGATCCAGCCATTCTCGTACGGGAGATGGCGAACGAGCTTGTGAAAAGTGCAGAGTATCCTATGCGTAGACCTTTGGATGGACGACCTCTTCGCAGAACATCCAGCAGCACACTCACACCACCTGCAATGCTAGGTATTCCACCATCACCGGCGATTGAGAGATCCAGCAGTCGCGGATACTTCGACATGGGAATGGACTTTGGACGCGCAAGGCCTTCAGCAACGTCGCCGTACCACCGTCCAATAAGCCGAGAGAGCTCTGGTAGTAGCACCAATCTGTCTTCCAATTGGACTGGGACGACCTTAACAAGGCCCCCTTCCGCTTTAAGTGAAACACGAGATCCATCTGTCTCAGGACTTCCAAAACCACGTACAATCCGGCAAAGCACAGGCCCAGGTCTGTCACGGACTGGAAGCAGGCTAAGCATGATGCCGACTACGGGTACTAGGCTGACGACAGATAGAGAGAGTCTTACGCCTACCCATGCGCCGCCCAGTGCTGGCACCAGGGCGGTCGCAAATGCAAGAAGACGGAGGCAGACGAGTGGAGGCGAAGCGTTTCAGTATAATTGAAATTGTGCCTTCCGCTGAAGCAGATTCGGCCAAATGAAGTGCATGTATGAATTTGTTGAGCATTGCATCTAGAGGTTTTTGGGATGAGCAAGCATGACGCACATGGATTCGGTCGTGGGCTCATATCGATGCATTTGCATAGCGTTGGCGTTCTGGACGAGAGATGTGTACATTCCTGGCAATCCGTGGTAAACCCTTTTTTCCCTTTCCAGCTTTCAATTGAACTCTCAGAGTCTCTTCACTATTTATTGCAATCAGTACCTCGGCCCGCTCCCCCTTTTGAGACTGCACAATGCTCATGCAATAGCATCGCGAGGGCATGCGAGCTGTCATTTGGCCAAGCTTTGTGGGGAGCGTCCGAGCTTTGGTAAGCCGAAATCGGATGGTCGACAGGCCTCCAAAATAATTTGTCTGCGTCTCCTCTCCAGAAGCATTGAAGCTACAGTCAATTTGTATTCGCTTCCCACGTTTTTGACGGCTGCTAGGTGCGCGTTTGCAACATGTTGGCAGTGACAAAGGCGAGGGCCGCCTTACCAAGGGCTAAGGTACGAACCGAGCCATGTTATACGAGTCGTACTCCAAACTGACAGAGCCGTCTTCAGCATTCGTTGCTTTCGCTCCCGGTGCCTCTGCGCCAACTGATTCAACAGCAGCGCACACTTGCTACTGCAGCTGACCCTGCGTCTCCAACCATTTCAGATCTATCCTCTCGTACACCGCCCTACTCGAAGCTGTTGAAGAACCTTCACCACGTCCGCCGTCTGCTTCCAACCCGCGCCCTAACGCTCGCCGAGAAGATCCTCTACACTCACCTTGAGTCGGCAGAGGAATCGCTGCTGACAGGCACCCAGAATGGCGCCGATATTCGTGGCAAGGCAAACCTCAAGCTCAAGCCTGACCGTGTAGCGATGCAAGACGCTTCGGCGCAAATGGCTCTACTACAGTTCATGAGCTGCGGTTTGCCTACAACTGCCGTGCCGGCAAGCATCCATTGCGACCACATGATCGTTGGAGAGAAAGGTGCCGATACGGATCTGCCAAACAGCATTGAAGGGAACAAGGAGGTATTTGATTTCCTCGAAAGTGCTGCGCGGAAGTATGGTATCGAGTTCTGGCCACCTGGTGCAGGTATCATCCACCAGTCCGTCCTTGAGAACTACAGCGCACCGGGTCTCATGATGCTTGGGACGGACAGTCACACGCCAAATGCAGGTGGGCTAGGCGCTATCGCTATCGGTGTCGGAGGCGCTGACGCAGTCGATGCTCTCGTTGATGCGCCATGGGAGCTGAAGGCACCCAAGATTCTTGGTGTCCGCCTCGAAGGTGAGCTGAGTGGGTGGGCTTCGCCCAAAGACCTCATTCTGTACCTTGCTGGTCAGTTGACCGTCAGAGGAGGCACCGGCTTCATCATCGAATACTTCGGCCCTGGTGTTGACAGCCTGAGCTGTACTGGCAAAGCTACCACCTGCAATATGGGCGCGGAGGTTGGCGCTACAACCTCTGTGTTCCCATTTTCTGCAGGACACGCTGAATACTTGCAGTCAACCCACCGAGGACCGATTGCAGAACAAGCACGTGCCATTGCTTCTAGCCCTGGACCTCACAATCTGCTCAGAGCCGATGATGGGGCTGAGTACGACAACGTCATCACAATCAACCTCTCGAATTTGGAGCCGCATATCAATGGTCCGTTTACACCTGACCTCAGCACGCCCCTAAGCAGGTTCGCAGACGCAGTCAAGAGCAATGAATGGCCAGAGACGTTTGGGGCTGGCCTTATTGGCAGCTGCACTAATTCATCTTATCAAGACATGACTCGAGCAGAAAGCTTGGTCAAACAAGCAGAGGCTGCAGGACTTAAGCCAAAGGCTGACTTCTTCATCACGCCTGGAAGTGAGCAAATCCGTGCAACACTCGACCGTGACCAGACACTATCAACCTTTTCAGAAGCTGGAGGAGTCGTTTTAGCAAATGCTTGTGGACCATGCATTGGACAATGGAAGAGGACTGACGACGTGAAGAAGGGTGAGCTGAACGCCATTTTCAGCAGTTATAACAGGAACTTCCCTGCTCGTAACGATGGCAACCGTAAGACGATGAACTTTCTAGCCTCACCAGAACTTGTAACAGCACTTTCGTACTCAGGAAGCACTTCATTCAACCCTATGACAGACAGCATCCCGCTATCCAACGGACAGCAATTCAAGTTTGATCCACCAGTTGGACTGGAGCTACCATCTGCAGGTTTCGCAGCTGGTAACCCGGATTTTGCACCGTCGCCAGCTCAGCCTAATCCAGATGTTGAGATTAAGATCGATCCGAACTCTTTGCGCCTAGCCGTCCTCGAACCGTTCCAACCATTTCCAAACACTGAATTGGAGGGACTGAAGATCCTCTTGAAGGTCAAAGGCCAATGCACAACCGATACTATCTCAGCTGCTGGTCCGTGGCTCAAGTTCAAGGGTCATCTGCCCAATATCAGCGAGAACACTTTGATTGGTGCCATCAATGCAGAGACCGGCGAGACCAATACCGCATACGACCACACCGCGAATGGTGAGCAGATGACAATCCCAGAACTTGCAAAGAAATGGAAGTCGCAGAGCCAGCCTTGGCTCGTTGTCGCTGAGCACAACTACGGTGAGGGCTCTGCTCGTGAGCACGCCGCGCTGCAACCTAGATATCTTGGTGGCCGTATCATCCTGGCCAAGTCTTTCGCACGCATTCACGAGACCAACCTCAAGAAACAGGGCGTTGTGCCGCTCACGTTCGCCAACGAGGCTGATTATGGGAAACTGAACGCTTGCGACGAAGTCAGGACAGAAGGACTGCTCAGCATCCTTAAAAGTGGTGGCAATGGGGATGTCCACATCGTTGCAAAATCGAGACTCAACGGGGAGGAAGTCAGAATACCTGTCAAGCATACTCTCTCGAAAGATCAGTGTGGTTTCATTCTTGCTGGATCAGCCCTGAATCTGCTTGCTGCCAAGGGAAAGGCCGGTAATGCCTAAATGACATACTGGCGAAGGCAGTCTCGAGAAGGCGCAATTAACACAAGGGCCTCCTTTCTCATTGTGCACATCTCAGAATCGGCATAACTCTTCCGAGTGAATTTTGGAAAATTTCTGGTGCTCGATATTCATCTGAGCCCACGGATCGCCTCCCTACCAACCACGACGCTTGCAATGATATCACTCAAGAACCATCGATATTTCGATGTCGTGGTGAAAACACCTCACGTATCGGCCTGATACTATGACAGGCTTTGCGGTGAGCTTCTCGTACTAATGACGGATGTTTTACATCTCAACCCCTCTGCCCATGGAACCACGGGTCCTTGAATCATCTGGGGTCTAGGCGCTCTTGCTCACGAGATCGCAACGGCTAGCATTACCGCAAGCAGCACCCAATTGTAAATTCAGGCGAAACTGTAGACTTCGTAACTTATACGGTACTGTACATAGGAATGGTTGTTTCGGAGCGCCCCGTGCTACGTGCTCAGGCACACAAAAGTCGTGTCTGTACTTGACGGGCATTCGTCAATTGACTCAAATCTCACGCAATTGCCGCCATCACAACTTCTGGCAAGTCATGTAATCTCTCGTTGGAGTGGTGCCATTCTCTGTGTCATGAAGAATTCCACAATCTCTCGTAATGCCTTAGAAAGTGTAAGTCCGATTGTAGAGTCTCGGAGATTTCTCAGCGATTGCGAATGTGAGCTATGTCTGACGCGCAGCAATGGTGTGCTGTGCCACGGTTTTGACGACGCAAAGCAGAGAAACTTCTACGAGACTTCCTGAATCATGTAAGCACTGGGCCCCAGCTCTTGTGGACTACAGGAGGCAGTAGGCCTCAGTTCTACTCGTTGTCTCACTCCAGCTCGCGCCATACTCTGTGCCCTGTGGGTTCTGGGCTCCTGTGAAGCGTAGCTAAAGGCTGACAAGTTGTCTCAAGATGCGCGATGGCTCGCATCTGTCGTGACCGGCTTCATTAATTGAGGCATGTATCTCACAGAAGCGCGTCTGACCATGATCATGCCTGACACCCGACTGCATCCAGAAAAGATACCATCCGTCCCCCCTGACGGTCCCTTACCTCGATCTTCACGTGATCGTATAGGATTCGCTAATCGTGTCACACACAACGACCGTAAAGCGTGGCCTTGTAGACAATTCGGTCTCAGCATGTACCGTTCCTAGGGAAATTGCTTCGCTCGAGCACAGATGGATGATGGGGTAACGCCTCGTTTCGTCAGCATTCCTTGACGACGACGACGACGACGACATCAGGCAATGCAGAAGTCCAAGGCCCGGGTGAATGGCGATGCACCCAATAGCTCCCATTCTGGCACAAGCATGTGAGTACACGCAAGGACCCAGCAAGAGTCCTCGTGATAGGCAACAACAACAACAACAAGGTCGGCACGAAAAGGCATCAACGAAGTCTAGCATTGTGCAGATTGGGTATCTCGGGAGGTAGACACGCAGATTTGGTGTCACCATGGGTGACACTGCATACGCTGCCCTGAGTAGCCCGTCGTAGTTGTAATCCAGGCTGTCCTGAAGCGAGTCGCTTTGATCATCTCTGAGTCTCGTTTCACTTGATCAGGATGGCAAGGAATGTGAGGATCAGTGAGCTGGAGTAGGTGGACAACAACCCTCTCTGGACTGCCTGTTCTAGTAAGCCAAGGTCTTACGAGGGGGATGTAATTTGTTCCAGCAACCGATCAACAGAGGCCAAGATTCGGCATATACCTGTTAGCGCTCTGCATGTTCTGTGCTCTGATGATGCTAGTGTGCTTTGCACTGTATATCCCTCGACGGATGGAGGGGTAAGACTGCTGGATTGCACGTGAGCATTGGTTTTGCCGTAGGTAGGAAGCAGCTTATTGAAACAGTGCTGAGTAAGGTTTACAGCCGGCTCTAGAGCATCGATGCTGCCACTGGTCGGGACCGACATTGAGTTCCCAATGGTATGCATGACGCCGCAACTGCAGACACTGGTGGTAGCGGGTAATGACGAGAGCGTATGCATGATAACTTGGGGGACAGACGCATTCGTAGCTCCTTATTTGAGAGGCCACAGATAAGCCTCCTTTGACACCAAGTGACAAAGGCCCTGGCAGAGTCCAAACGGGCTCATCGCTACGTTCACATTGGTCCAGTGAGAATTGGATCGGCTGGCGTGCTGATGTGCTGGCCACTCCCTGATAGCCAACATACGAATCACCAGCTTCTTGGCAACTCTACTTGGGTTTGCTCAAGATAGCAAGCCCCTTGTACGCGCGCGCACACACACACACACACACACACACACACAAAGGCTCAAACATCGACTTGTCCGTTTTGGACCCGAGTTGCATAGGTCAAGGACTGATTATCAGGCCAGGTACCTCGACGAAGCGACAGAACGATCCACCTTTTGAGAGCTGGTGCCAAGCGAGGGAGCATGCAGGAAGGTGCGGGATATCGTCCAGTAGGCATCGGAAGGCTCGCGCACTGTCCAAGTGTAGCAGGAGACGGAGCATTGGCCGTTATGTCTCTGCCAGTCGCAAGTCGCGATCTGTACGCATCATCCCACGGCGTACCTATCGTTTGGGTAACCCCAGCCGCTTGTGCAACGTGTCTAGCAGGTACTAGGGAGCTTCTGTGCATCTACTGTGCTTGAAGTGCGCAAGCTTTGATCCGGGACGCAGTTCATCAACGAAGCGGGCAGCAATAGTCTCTAGCAACCTGTGTAAGGATTGATGATCCTCATGAGCCATCCCTCGCGCTAGTGGACAGACAGCATGGAGAAAGCATTGCAGCAGGACTAGCTGTGTGGGATGAAGACTCGATTCTCAATGATGCTCACCCAAAGACTGGGCCTTTGGCGCACAAGATCGTCACAGCCGACCATGGCGCGTTGGAGCAATAAGGCCAGTTCTTGACCTGCAAGCTGCGGCACTCTGCACATCTAGGCAGGCCACCCACCACGACGCCTGGCCTGTCTCTTACGACACCCCCGGCTGAGACATTTTCCTCCCCACGCCCTTGATGCCTGGAGCCGAGCGTCTCTACTCTGGCGAGCGTGTCAAGATTTGGTTGAAGGTGGAGGATGTGGGGGAAATCTGATGCGAGAATCCGATGAGACTGGAGAAATCCAGGTCTACTCCACGCATCCGAAAGCGTTGAGGGTGTGTGTGGAAATGCGATAAAAGTGAGAAGATGAGGCCGATGGATATAGCAGAACGGTCGGGCCTGAGGGTAGATCCATCAAGGGCCGTACCGGAGCTTGCGGAAGCCGTAAAAGCAGCGCACAGAACTGCACCGTGCTGCAATAGCAGCAGCGGCGGCGCAATGCAGGCGTAGACTACTGTAGCGCTAGCCGCTTGTTCCCGCGTGCATGTGCTTCTGTGGGCAAAGCAGAGCAGCAAGCGAATCAGGTCTCTGCTGCTGCACCATGCACCCATCAGCCAAACACCTCCTGTGCCTGATTACCTGGTGCGTCACGTTACAGTCTGGTGCCTTGGAGTGGGCAACGCGCTCGCTTTCTGGACGCGTCCTCGACCAGTATTTCTGGCACCGGAGTGGGACAAGCCGACAGACGGAGTCACGGCATGAGTGCAGGTACCAGCCAGGAATGAAGGCAGTCACAATTGGCTGCTGTTCGCATAGAGCCATGCATCCGGCGAAGACCAGTGCAGTCCTGGAGCTTATGAAACACGCAAACCCACTAGCCATACTGGGGGGGGGAGGGGGAGGCGATCAAAGCTTTGGGGTACCTGGGGAGGCTGAGTTTCGCCGCTCGTAGCAGCAAGACGACATAGACGGGCGATAGAGGCGATGACGATCAGCCAGGCAGGCATTGATGGTGGGTGTTGGCAGATCAAAGCAAAATTGCGCAACTGTGTGCTAAGGCGACATCGGCGCGACATCCGCACGGGCAGCTGTCATCTGCGCCATCGACGAAAGCCAGAGGTGATTTGCTTGCCGATCCCGACTTCGAGGGTGCCGTTTTGGCACAGCAGTCCCTCCGTGCTGGTACCGACGAGACAGTGTACAGGCTACATTGGGGTTTCGTGGTGTCAGGACGTGAGATGGGATGGAAGCTAGGCCCTCAAGGCCAGGCTCCACACCCTGCAGGTAGCGAGCACTGAGGGTTGGTAGAGCGGGAATAGTACGGCTAGGTAGTGTGCAGTGCTGCAAAGGTACAGTGTGAAGCAAGTGTAGGCGGGAGGCTGGCTGGGGCTGTAAGACGAGACAAGACTGGATGATTGGGAAGCCTGCAGGTGGGCGCGAGAGATGCCCATCTGCGTCGGGACGGGTTTGGAGAGAGTTGGCGATTTTCTCGGCGCGAAGGGGCTGCACCCGCACGCATTAGGCAGTGTGTGAATTGCTCGGAGGGAGGCCTGTCAGTAAGAGCAGCAGTAGTGGTGGTGGTGGTAGTAGTAGTAGTAGTAGTAGCAGTAGCGCAGTAGCGCAGTACCGCTTGTAGATAGGCAGATAGGGAGTTGTAGGGAGGCATTATTGCCATTCCAATTGGGGAGGGGAAGGCAAAGGGGGGGGAGATGGGGCCTCTGCTCCTCTCACATTGCTGCATAAAATTTCTTCGACAGTCGCCAGAGCCAATAGCAAGGGGACATGGGGCAACGATGCAGCGGGAGAGAGCAGCGGATGGGTGGGTTAGGATGTGGTGGGAAATTGACGAAGTACATGGCAGAGCAGCGCAGAGAGCAGAGTTCCCAATCCATCACCTGGGCAGAAACATGACCTGCAGCCGGCACAGTGGACTCGTCCTCCCACGTTCGCACGGTCGGCTGACGCTGGGCGAGAGCACGCCACGCCGGGCCTTGATTCGCTGCCGTTCCCCAAAGGACCCTCGTTTGCTGTGGGCGAGGTACCTTGGTAGGTACCTTGGTAGGTACCCTGTAAGCTCAGCCAAACCATCGCATCGCCATGTCTGCCTCCACTTCCATCATGCCATGCCACGCCATGCTATGCTATGCTATGCTATGCTGCGCTATCCTCTGCTCTATGTCTGCCTGTATTTTAAGCTACGCCCTTCTCCCCTCATTCTTGCCGGTTCTTGCACAGCAAGTCACATCATCCGCCGCCAGCATTCCACCACGTTCCACGTTCTACCCTCTGGCCTAACCCAAGGACAAGTCGCTTGGTCATACCTTTTGTCTGACTCGAGGTCTCACGACATCGATTCCACCACCATTCTTCATCGGGCCTCCGGAGCACGCAACAGCCCGTGCACCTGACGAGTGAATCACCTCTGGAAATTTCCTTTGATATTTGACCATCTCGCGCCCTACTCTCAACACCACTGATTCGACTCTCTTATCTCCACGCTTCAATATCGTTCCCTCCCATAGTGAGGAGTGATCCCTTCTTGCCAGTGAGAGAATCAAACGGTTGACCAGTCTTCACCAACCACACCACATCACCTACCTACACACACACACACACACACACACACACACACACACACAATGGATTGCTTCCAGGACTTCTGCTTGGCATGCGATAGCGCCTGCTCCGAAGGCCCGTACTGCTCACAAGCATGCCGACTGGCCGACATTGAGAGGAGCAGCGGCTCGACCACTCCCACATCACCATCATATGTCCGCACTCCCTCATCAAAGCGTGCCGAGACATCGTACTTCTCTCAGTCGCTTTCACAGGACCCGCGCGCATTGACGCCCTCATCGTCCAGATCATCACTCAGCTCAAACTCAAGCAGTCCGAACCAGGCGTCTAGTCAATCCCTCAGCTATCAGGCTCAGCATCAGTTGCAAGGTTACTACTCCTCTTTCGACCAGACAAGGGCTGCCAAGCGACGATCGAGCACTCGATGAGCGGTTCGGAAACCTCACACATTTACGACAAAATATGTGCTTCCAATGTTTGATGACGAATGTAACGAGAATTTCCGGACTGCCTAATCCTGGCGCATGATTGGCCATCTCGCCGCCTGCCAAGACATCCTGCGACGACAACTCTACTCATCCCTGTTGGCGACGCTGCCCGCATTTACCCTTCTACCTTGCGGCAATCGCTTTGTTTTAAGGCGAGCATTAATCGATATTCGTTCCCGGCTGCCACTGAGCGGCTGGGACTTTTCGCAAAGGCGCTTACGGTGTATCTACTGCTTGGGAGATATCCCATGCACGGGAGTTTTTTTACTGTCTTACTGCATTTTCGGCAGGGCCTTGTCTGTAGCATAGCGTGACACAACGATCACGCTTTGACGCGCGTTTCCGGAAGAAGATCTGGGGAAAGGAATGGGAATCTGCAGCACGTCCATGATGCAACCTTTGGTTTTGGGAGTTGAGGACTCTGGGTGACCTGCTTGGGGGATGTGCGACAACGAAAAGCATTGTCATTACCTGTATAATCTAGCATGCCCCATCAACCCATCATAGAAGAGGCTTAGATTGGCCCACGTGGCTGCCTCTCTGGCGAAGATGGTGCAAGAATCGAGCAGTCAGCAGATCTCTGCAAACCCACTTCATACTCTCACCTCCGCAAGTCTTTGTCTCTCATCGATCACATCGCTTTCCCCAATAAATCCTTCCCGTACCATTTTTTTTTCGTTGGACTTTTCACGCAATGCCGTATTAGTCATTTCCCACGATACCCACAGCGTCCCAAGGCTTATTCTCCCCCCCCGGCCCCGATTGCCGTGGCCATCACCACCACCGCCACCATCATCGACATGACATTGGCATCGACATCATCTACTATGCACGCAGAGAATGGTAGCTTCCCCAGTTTCGCTTCACCCAGCGCAGCACCTTCGCTCTCCCACCAGTATCACCAGCATCAGCACCCGCCAGCAGTGCCGTCCAAGGCCCTGCCCCCCCCCCAAAGCGTTCCAGATGATCTACAAGCGCGCCACAAGTGCTGGCCCCGCCCCATCCTCTCAAATTTCCTGCCTCAGGTACGTACTGTACTTGCGCCATGGAGCTGAAGCGCTACCTCCTACACCACCAGCCAGCGACCTGACATCCATGTCACCTACGCGCACGGCAGGCGGGGTCGATGCGTGGCCTTAGCCTCCAAGTCCGAAGAGGTGCCCTTTTCGGTACGGATACTGTCGCTTTCCCCTCACTAGGTGATGGAGGGTTCGCTGGAGTAGGGGCGGCAAGGTCGGATCTGCCCAGCCTCCGCTCCTCGAACCTGTTGGTCCGTCGAGACCATCGTTATCTCACCTCTTGCATTATCAATGCGCGCGCTAGAGAGACCTGTCTCCCTTGCCTCACTAGGGCATCTAGTGGAGAGCAAGCAGATACGATACCTGTGTTGTGCAGATTGCGGAGGACCCTTTTATCTCTCGCCTGTCGCAGGGGAGGGGTTGGTAGAGATGATGGGCGGCAGCGAGATAAGGTACGTACCGAGACGTGCCCTGGTCGACCTCATTGTGCAGGCCTTCAGATAGCAACGACACCAAGCATGGTGTGTCCGAACTCTGTGGGTGTCGTGCTTATCGCTGTCGCGAGGAGCGAGATGCACCATGTCGAATTCGTGGGTATCTTGCTAGACTGACAAATGGCTTGGTGACGATCCGACTGCCGCAACAATGCGCGCGTAGATTGCCACCCCCAAGCCCGATAATACACGAGCTTGCTGGTTTTGGATGCAACGGCAGCTTGATGCAATTGTGCATAGGACCTCTCGACTTGCGTACACGACCGTCTCCCGCCAAGGCCTGATCGTGGGCCTGGGTGGCTGGACTACCTGCTTGACTCAAGGTCTCGTGGTCGCTGCCAAGGGGGATGTATTCACTGCTGCACAGACCCGCCTCTGATGCAATGATTGGTAGGTATCAGGGTGAAAGGTGCAGTCAGAATGGGTCCGCCTGGACTCGGTCCAGGGCGACGACCCTGCCAATGGCATGTTCCCTCCAAGCCAAATACCTTAAACTGAGGACATTCGGCATCTCAATGCGTTGAGAGGCCCTCTTGCAGCACAAATTGACTTTTGGGCAAGGAGATGGAGCCAGACCAGGCACGCTCGATCGCAGAAGACTTGGAGAAAACTACAGTATCCAGTAGCGTTTGACTGGTCGCTAGACAGCATGTACTTTGCAAATGATCACACCTTCCCGTCTGTGGTCCATAAGCGCAGCGTCATTGATCACAAGGAGCGCCTTCGCGGGCCCAGCAAGACATCTCCGTAACACCCTAAACTTCCTTACTCATAAACTCCACTCCCTGGCTCAACCTATCATTGACTCGAGGAACGTTATAGGTGGGATCTCGAGCTCCTTTCGAAATCGCAGCCAGACGTTGATGACCTGCTGTAGACTCTACACGTCAAGTCTCTTTTAGTAGTGTTGTGCCAGGCTCTTTCTAGTCCTGACTGCAATCTTGATTTTGGCGACCATTGAGGTTGGCTTGAGTCAGGCGCTCGAAGCCGCCATTGTTCCATTCAGCAGAGTCCTGCATAGGCACTGGAGACTTCTTTCAGACCTTGAAGCATGACTCGCGCGTCAGCTCGCTGTACTTCAGGGACACATGGATACGACACTTGAACGCGCCATTCAATGTAGTGATGAGAACGATTCGCTTGTAGTACTCCAATACCCTCGGGAAGATTGAGACTAGGCTGTACGCTCGAGGTCATGCAGATTGCTCCTCTTGATCGAAATTGTCGGCCCCATCGATCACAGCCGTACTGCTTTTCAGGTAGAGCCAAGGTCAAGAGTGAGGGAGAGCTTCTGATCTAGGAGAGAATATGTGGTCCCCAAGTTGCCGCCCGAGACCATATGTAAGGGCCAACTTCGGGTATCCCGCAACGGTCTCTGCTGTGACGGTCTTGCTAACATCATGTGGACCATGCAACGCTATCACTAGGCCATGTCCCTTGTGCTTGACAATGTCGTCAAATCTGTTCTGACCTCCAGTGTGTGTGTGTGTGTGTGTGTGTCGCAACCAACTCTCTGACGAGACCCTTCTGTTCGTCAGCCAGCAAGCAACGAATTTTACACTCATATGGTGCACAACACACAAAGTGTAATTATACTTCAGTCGATGTGGTCTGAGATCGCGCTTTCGATGGTCTCGACAAAGTAGTAACTGCCTCTGTCGGATCTTTTCCAGTCAAAGTGTTTCAATTCAGGACACATTTGCCCATCAGTACTGTCTTGCTGCTGTCCCGAGTCGATGTCGGCACTGTCGCTCAACATTTTGCTCTTCATCCTCCGAGGCCCCTCTGGTGTCTGGATCTTGATCAAATCCGAAGACGTTGAGCATGCCAGCGACGATTGCTGGAGTTATCGTCTGCGCTATTACGGGCTTTCGCTGAGAGTGGAGAAGACGATCGCTCCTGCATAGGATGTTAGTCGATTGGGTTTGAGTAACATGAGCTTGGAGGAGGACTTCCTTGACATAAGTCCTACCGTTGATGGCTACCCAGGGCATATCTGCGTGCCTACAAGTTCAGTAGCCACTCCATAGGCAAACAGCTCCTGCCTGAAATTCTGCAATACCCATGCATGATTGGCTCACGACACAAGGTACAGCAATAGCGTTGTTGGCCTAGCCTTGGCTAAATGCAGCTCGCAAGCAAAGAATGATGCAGTAACCGTCCTGTCGTGCGCCACGCAAAGGCTGAAAGGACCCTCAAGTACATGACACTGCGCAGTGAACATCGTCTTTATCATATCAACATCCAAAGGGTGTCGAACCAGCTTGGCTCCATCTGCATGTGCCATCTATGACCGTCCCAAACATCATCGCCAGAGCTGGAAGTGATTAGTAGAGCCCCGTGAAACCCTGAGAGACTGTACAGTATTCGAAAGCACGGCACAGAGTAGTAGGACATTATGGAGGCGGTAGTACTGCGACGCGCTGAGCCGCTTGTCTGGCCTACGGGGTTGTAAGCTTTGATCGTCTATAAACTCTGTGATTTCTTTGATTGTAGCTGACGAGAGAAGGCCATTTTTGGCATCAATCCGTCAATGTGTTGATTGGCAAACCCGTACTGATTTGTTGCAGTCAGTTGCCAACACCAAGCGAAAGAAATAAGTCAGAAGCGTTCAACCCCATGGGTGGTGTTCACAAGTGATAATATGATGACACTCATCCCGAGACCTTAACCACCCATGTAGCAACGACCCCGCAATGTGGCTCACATCAACAAAGGGCAAGACGTGGTCATCGAGTGTTGCTTTCCATGGACTGATGCAGCAGTGTAGTATTTATCATGAATCAATGCTGCTTGAACAACCAGACAATAGGCAACGATGGGGCAGATGTCACGTCTAGCAGGGACTTGAGCGATAGTCAGTGCTAGTCGGTACAGCCATGCGCATCTTTGGTCATGACTCTTCACCCCGCGCAGTCGAAAGGTCAAGTGAGCATGCATGCAGCTACGTGAATGATATGGCTCCGTACTCCTCACTTGGTGTTGATGTCTGAGTAGTATAGGATTTGAAGAGGCTAAAATCCCAATCAATATGCAGATGGAAGACTTTCCTCTGTCTAGTCCCATCATCCCATTGCTTCAGATTTGACGTCTGAGATCGCTATACAGCTCCTACGATCCACACATGGATATTGGGACGCGGTCACTCTGACATCATGCCTGTCAATGACGCGCTTCATAGATCATCATTACTTGGACGCGTTCGATGGGTTGCAGGTAGGTATGGGAGAGCTGCAGACTTTACGTGGTCAATAAAATAGATAGATTAACCTCCACCGCCGATTTACCTTTGTCTTCCACTGCCTTGTAACCTCTCCAACAACTATTTAGTAGACGAGAAAATTACGCAGCGATCAAGATGGCTTCTCAAGACGTGTTTCAGATTGGTCAGTCGAGTTCCAACTCTACACAATACATCGCTCCTCTCACTAACAGCACACAGGCTGGCAGCCTCCGGTCACACACCAGCCCCCACCTGGTAGGGAAGAGGATCTTCCTGTCGAGGCCGCAATCGATCAGGTGCCAACTGTTGATGGAGGTTCACAACTCTACAAGGCCTCTGGCAAGCTAGAGGGCAGGAAGGCACTTATCACTGGCGGCGACTCAGGCATTGGTCGCGCCATCGCTGTGCTCTACGCTATGGAAGGTGCGGACGTCGCCATCGCCTACCTGCAAGAAGAGGAGGAGGACGCTCAGAAGACGAAGAAATGGGTTGAGAAATATGGCAAGAAATGTCACTTGATCCAGACGAACCTACGAAAGAAGGAAGAGTGTAAGAAGACTGCGGACGAGGCACTGAAGGCACTCGGTACAATCAACATCCTCGTCAACAACCATGGCACCCAGATGATGCGCGATAGCATCTTGGACATACCGGAAGAGCAGTGGGAGCTCACGTTTGCCACCAACATCCACTCACTCTTCTACCTCTCCAAATACGTCCTGCCACACATGAAGAAGGGAGACACCATCATCAACAACGCCTCGGTAAATGCTTATATTGGCCGGCCAGATCTGCTCGATTACACCTCCACCAAGGGCGCGGTTGTTTCGTTCACCAGAGGCCTGAGCAACCAATGGGTCGGCAAGGGCATCCGCGTCAATGCTGTAGCTCCTGGTCCTGTCTGGACACCGCTTATTCCCAGCACCATGAATGATGAGGCGCAGAAGTCCTTCAACAGCCCCATGGGTAGACCTGGCCAGCCTAGTGAGATCGCCACTTGCTTCGTGTTCCTTGCGAGCACAGATAGTTCCCAGCTGAGCGGACAGGTGTTACATGCGAATGGAGGCGTCGTTGTTAATGGTTAAGCTGACGACTTGATTTCTAACAACATGTTGCTGATACCGAATCACGAATGATATGAGCATAGCCTTCACACTTACATCTTAGTGAATGAAATACGAGAGTATGAAATCTACAACTTCCGTCAGAATGATGGGCTTGTAGAAATTGGTTTCAATCATGTCACTTGTTCTGGGAAGAAGCATGAACAGTGAACTTTTGTGTCTGTCGCTTCAATGTACTTGCACGACTGAGGTCTGCTCGCAACTCTCGAGTCGAATACATCCTTCTGGGCACTAGTATCTGCCCTTTCGATGCTTTTCGATTAGCACAATGTTCAATTGGTATCGATGCCATGGCCCGCGAACAGAAGCTTGCCCATGACATCGTGATCTCCTTTTCCAGAACGCCTTGTAGACCTTTCATCCCTTCCAAACCCCTATGTCAACTTCTGCTTTATGAAAAAGCTTCTCAGGTGGCTAAGCTGCCAAGCACAGGTAACGCCTAGCACTGCCAGTTGGACCAGTGTCCATCTGACTACTCTTGAGTTGGTAAGCTCACTCTGGTCCCTGAACTCTGCCTCTCTCTCTCGCTGGAAGATCTGCTCCCTCCTGATGTCCTGAAGACGAGCATTCAGATCCTTGACCTTGTTCACCACGTCCGTCATCTTGTCCTTGTCACTGCTTTCGATCTGGCTGGTTTCGCCGATTGCCATATCAAGCTCGAACTTGACGTTGCCGCGTTCGTGGGAGGTGCCGAAGAAACCCGACGAAGAAGCCACATTTTGCGGTGTGAAGCAAAGACGGTGGTCGCCTGAGTCGGCGGCAGAGAAAGTGAATTTCCCAGAGTCCGCACCGCGTTGCGAGACAACTCGGTGGTCATTGTCGAAGGTTTCATCGACGGTGATTGCGATGCCCTGGATGTCTTCAATCAGCAGAATGCGCAACGCTTCTGTCCCGTGATTGAAATTACCATATGAGGATCTGTGATGTATGCCCTAGCATTCTCGTCCCATAGCGATGCTTTGTAGTGACCTTAAAACCCAGTCAGTCTTCTGTCGTCTTCCAACCCCTTGGATGAAGTGCGAGACTTACCAACAACTAATGTGTCCTTGGGCAATTCCTCGAAGAAGCATCTTTGTGAGCCCCCATCAATGTAGAAGTAAAGGGCCTGAGTCTGCACTGCTAAGAGCGCGAGGCTAGCGAAAGGTATTGAGGAATGCATATTCGCTTTATGTGTGTAGGGGAGTGCCAAAGGTTACATTCACAGTAACCTTCAACTTCGAATTCATGGAAGCCGCGCCAGCTAGTCTCCCTTAAGGGGTTAGGCCAGCTTGCGCTTGCCAAGACTTGCCTTGCTTGCCGCCTGTCTCTGGTTGACCTTTACTTATTGTAGGTCGTAGCCTATCGCAGTAGAACATCAGCGTCGCGGTTCAAATACAATCGCATCGGTATCATTCTACCTGTATATCAGCATTCGAATTAGAGAGCATGGAGCCATTGCAGAATAGACGTTAATGCTTTTGGTTGCTATGGCCTCATACAGCACGTGAGCTCTATCATCTCCTTGACTAGCTGTGTACTCTGTCTGCGTTTGCCGCAACGCTGCTCAAATCCCCATATTTGCAACCGCAGTATATCCTTTGCCTGGGTCTTGATGCCTACAGATGCCGCTGCTAGATCCTCCAAAGGCTGTTGAAGCCGCCGTATCCCGCTGGAAATCGACACTTCAGAAAACGATCGCCTACAGGATCGATGCTTCTAGGCTTAGACCTGTCTTTTTAGACCTGTCAAAACAATGCCCTATACCTGCGAGCAGTCTGGTGGATGTGCTGCTTACGCTTCAAGCAGCAGGCGCTACAGCTGATGACCCGCTTGTGTTCTGCTTCTTTGCAGAACTTCTCGATCTCGACCTCATAACAACAGCTCCAGTTCTGCTCTCGACTTTGCAACAACCAGAGCTGACTCGACTTGATGAGAGATCTGTGCAACATCAGTATGGGTCGGACTCGATGCCCGGCTTTGTGGAGCGAATATTTCAGATCCTTGCTGCTGATTACACCAGCAAAAAGGCGAACAACGCCAGCGCGACATCCCAGCATATGGGCTCTAACGCCTTTGCGCTAAGTCGTTGGCTAAAGACGACCAGTGATCATGAGGCCACACAGTCTCTCGAGTCCAATGGACTACGGAGCCTAGATCAGTCACGAATAGGCATGTACGACGCACTTGCTATGCTAGTCACCTGCGTTTTCAGTGATCCGTCTTTCAGAGAGGTGCAGAAACAGGCATGGTGGAAGGAGAAGCGCGTTATGGTGAGGAACTCTCTTGAATCGTTCCTGTTACAGGTCGGCCAATGGATCCAGTCTGCAAACTCGGCGAATTTGCAGACCTTGCTAAGCATGCAGCCGTTTCTAGAATTGGATAAGAAGGGCCTTCCAAAGCTCTCTGATGATCAAGTACGAAACTCGGTGACAGATCTACCACTGGTGTCAAGCCGAGCAGGGACTTACATCTGGATCAATGCTTGTTTATTCGCAAGGCCGCTTACTGATGATATGACATTGATGCAATTGCTGCATGCACGAGGCGCCGACAATATTCAGGCGTCGGCTGTCGACTTGCTTGTCGCATCTTTTGAAATTCTGACAAACGCGTTGTTGATCAAGGAATCCGACCAGTCGGTTGACTTGATAAAGTCGTTCATTTGCAATAGACTGCCACCCTTACTTGCCTCGGTGTCGAACCTGCTACTGCCATTGACTTCTGAACAATGCATCCAGATGGGCTTTAGCAACATCAACATTGACCCGCTTCCGCCCCTCACGGATGGCGCAGATGTCATTCGAGAACAACTCCAAGTTACGAGATCTGAATTTCTCCAAGCCTGCATACTGCATGCTCTAGTCTCGGATACTACCGTTGCTGTCATACTCCAGAGGCCATCTACCGCATTACCAAAGGCGCAGAAGTTGAATAAAGATATGCTTGTGCAACAATGCGCCCACAACACAGGAAAGGTAGAGGGTCTAATCGAGAGCTTGAAGGCAATGCAAGGCAACGCTGGCGCTATAGCTGGCTGTATTGTTGACATTGTCAACAACTGCTGTAATCTGAAGGACACTATGTCGCTCAAAGCTGTTTGCATGAGCCTCATTAAGCACATACCTAGCATTGATGTGATATTCCAGTACAATCAACCCATGCATCTGATACTGCCAATGTGCAGCCTTCTAAATGACTGGGTGCACGAACAAGACCAGAGCGAGCTGCAGCCTCCGTATGAAGAGTTTGCAGTCATATTCCTCCTGGTTCTCGTCGTGATAAACCGCTACAATCTCAGGAAGGAAGACATTGGGATTTTGGACAACGAAAATTTCATCCTGACCATGATGCGGGATCAGTCCACCAGCTCGGCGCTTGAAAGCATGCCGGATGTGCAAAAGGAACGACTGGCAAAATGGATCGAGGGGTTATATGCGACCGATGAGCAGGACGAGACTTCCGGCATCAATGACGAAGTAATGTCCCAATGTCCTCCTCAAGCCTTTTACCAACTGGTACCGACTCTGTTTGAGCAAAGTGTCATTGCACGCAAGTCAAATGCAGTACCAGTTGCGACTCTCTTAGGGGGGCTGGAACTGCTGCTTGAGCCCTTCCTCTTGCCATCACTTATTGGCGGCCTTAGCTGGATGATCAAGCATTCGTGGGAAGACCATGGTGATGCGGACATATTGTTGGCTATGCTGAACAAGCTGCTGAAACCATCCAGCCCCTCATCAGATACGCAAGCGATGCACAAAGCCATACTAGGTATCATAGCAACTCCCCTGGCGCAGTCCTTAGAGACACTCAAGCGAAAGTCGTTCAAGAAGGATGTCAACGGCTTGCTTGAGATTTTACGGCCTCATCTGAATCAGCAGCGTTCGACACAAGCAAGTTCTACCGAAGTTCAGCAATGGGCCGTGGCGTTCGAAGAGGACTACGCAAAAGCAATAAGCACCAACGTCCGCCATGTTGTCAAGTGGATCACGGCAGTAGGTCCAAACCCGCCGCCGAGTTTTAGCTTTAGATTATACGTCACGCTCATTGAATTGATCGGGCCTGAAGCTGTGCTCGATGCAATGTTGGACGAGATTGCACAACTGACTGTAGCGGGGAAGGGCGCAGAAGCTTTGGATGTGTGTGCTGCCATCGTATGTGCACCTTCGCCAGATCGTGCCACCGGTTCTGCTTTACAAAGAGTGCTCCACCTTCGTAGTCTAGATACCGAGGGGCTCTTGGATGCTCCTGCGTCGAGATCCGAGGCTACCCTCCGACTACAGCGGCGAGTAGATGCTCACCACACGGCGATGTTAACAGCGAGCACCTCGATGACGATGCCAATGCAGGACCAGGCAGCAGACCAGATGATGCAAGACCTCGGCTTGACTGGAGATGATAGTGGTGTCGGCAACGCTTCTGCAAGTCAGAGCGGTGTTCAGGCCGGAGATGAGGGCCTCAACTTTGATGGCACAGATATCAGCTCACAGCTCAACCAGCCAATGGATGGCATCAACAATGCGAACAACGATGCCACTGGATTAGAAGCAACTGGATCCGCTGGGCAGGTTGACCAGATGCAGGACATCTTTGGCGATTTGGGCGTGGACCTAGGGAATAGTGGCGGCGACCAAGGCATTGACGCATTCAACCCTCAAGGTGATGGCGGTATGGGTCAGCAAAGCCAGGAAGACGACATCTTCGCAGGTCTTGACATGGATTTGGCAGACTTCACTGATGACTACAACTTTGGATGAGAGTTGTCATGTCAACGCGTTGTATCGGCTCAGGAGAGCGGTTTGGGTTGTGGGATCAGCATTTGTATCATGACATGTCTGCAAGTCAGCCTCCTGGTATGGATTACACAGACACATTTCATCATTAATGTTATCTATGGAACTTAGCTTAGCTGACGACTTTGGGTGATCAACATGTTGGAGGCTTTGTGGATCGAGAATATCACAATTACTTGGTACGGCGATGCGACAGATAGATTGAGATATCAGGCTACAGCACAGGAAGCGTAAAGCCATTCCACAGCACGCGACAGCAGGCGTACTAGTTGTGGGCGGCTGTTGTTTGTTCATGCGACATACAACATGTTGTCCCCCGAAGGTGGGGTCGGGCAGAGCTCGCGACCTACTCGTTCGCCTACTTTATGCGTGCTCACCTATCTATGTGTCATCCTAAGGTCTGGAGTAGAAAGCAGGTAGCTACTTGTGTTGTTCCCAAACCATTGCAAGTACAACGATACGGGCCTTCTTAGGTTCCTCAATTTATCGATCCTCGTGCAAAGCGGAGATGGTGTATGAACTCAAGGGACGTAACGTCCTCGTCACTGGCGGGTCAAGGTAAGGCGTCAACACACCTAGATACTGTGTACTCGTGCACTCGTTCTACAACATAGACATTGACCAGTCGAACTAGAGGGCTAGGGGCAGAGATATGCCGCAAGTTTGCCGCCGAAGGCGCCAACGTGGCCATCAACTACGCAAACAGCGAGGCACCAGCCAAGAAACTGGCGGAGCAGATCGAGTCAGAGTTCAAAGTCAAGACCGTCATCCTCAAAGGCGACGGCGGTGTACTCGACGAGTGCAAAGGGCTGGTCCAGGACACCATCAAGGCGTTTGGAGGCATCGACGTCGTCATAGGCAACGCGGGCTGGACCAAGTTCGTGGACTTCAGTGACCTCGGCGCCATGACCGAGACAGAGTGGGACAAGTGCTGGGCAGTGAATGTCAAGGGACAGAAGGCGCTGCTGGAGGCCGCTCTGCCAACGTTCAAGGAGAATGCCGATGGCGGCGCGTTTGTCATCACGTCCTCCATTGCGGGCAGGTCGATCAGCGGCAGCAGCATGGCGTACAGCGTCACCAAGGCCGCGCAGTTGCACCTGATGAAGTGCATGGCCCAGACGCAAGGCCCGAAGGTGAGGATCAACGCTGTGCTACCGGGCTTGCTGCTTACGGATTGGGGTGCTGGATTTGGGGACGAGAGGATTGCTGCGTTGAAGGATAAGGCTGTGCTGAAGAAGGAGGTGAGTGATCTAATCGAAGCACGATCTGATGGCCACCGTGATGGCGGTAATGGGGAGGAGCTGCTGCTGACATGAAGTGCTAGACCGACATTGGCGAGTGTGCAGACGCGTTCATCATGCTTGCGAAGAACACATCGATCACTGGGCAAGCCATACAAGTCGGTAAGTGACAGGAAGCGGGAGCAGTGTCTTGCTGCCGGTTCGATGGACGTGACGAGTTGCTAACTATGGTTCGAAATCCAGACTCGGGCTTACAAGTGCAACATCTATAAGCGACAACCATAACCCACGGCCAAACGATCACGGATAGAGAGTGGATCACACTGGTGAGTAGAAAGAACTAGCCGATTGCAGAGGGCTATAACGGATCGGAAAAGAGAGAGTTTCCTGTATAGAGCATCACGTGTTGATAGAGGGTAGTTCAACGGGAAATGCCAGCAGGGGCGTAGATGTGTCACTGCATGCAAGTAATTGAGTACCTGCAGCATGTCCAGCCTGTCAATAATAAGACTGACAATGAAATACAGAGTCGTATAGGTGGGAGGATGGGAATGGGGCAGTGCAGGAATATTGCCAAGGCGAATATAGCGCTGTACCTGTACCCGCAGCCCCGTTAGCCTCGTAGGCGTCGGACGGGGTGAGCGCTGTCTAGAAGCCGCTAGAGCCACTGTGCCCTGTGCGGGAGGGCGAGGGTTTGCGGCGACGCGTGCAGCTTGCATGGCCGATCGTGGATTCGCGAGGGGGGATGGAGCCCCAACGGCGTGCGGCCGGGGTGGGACGGGATGGGTTTCCTAGCGATGGCCTGTCTTGTCCTGTGTCGTGTGGACAGTGACGTTCTCTATCACTGACTGCAGTGCCTGGGTGAATGTGTGTTGCCGTTGTCAGGTTTGATGTTGGAGACGTGGTGGTAGCCGCCGAATGGTTGATCATGGTCAAACAATTGCGTTGTGGAAAGAAAGCGCCGCAGCGATGGCGGGTGGTACCTGCTGTGAGGTGATGCCTAAGTAGTGGTGGTGGCCATGATCGTGATGGTGGTAGTGGTGGTGGTGAGGGTGCCTGGCGTGCGTGCGTGCATCAGCATCGGATTGGCCAGGCGAGTGTAGCTAGGCGGGAAATGGATGGCCAACCCGGACTCTCGCTTACCTACAGCGCGCCGTGCATACCCAGTACGTACCCAGACACCTACTGTAGACACCCGGCCAGGCAGATACACAGCGCTCGCATCCCAATCGGGCTAAATGGCCAGACTAGATGGGTCTGGCGTGGACAGGTGGCCTGGGCGCAACACGACCTTGACGCGGCAACCTGGACGGAAGGGAGAAGGAAAGAGAAGGGGGATGGAAAATAGCGCCTTGCGCCCGGACAGAATGTGACTTTCTCCATCACTCTATTCTACCTTCTCTAGCGCTCGTCTCTCACGAACTCTTGCATTCTTTCATTCATTTGCTTCTTGAGTCCCTTCGCCACATCACATCTGATCCGCACAAACCACTCTCGCTCTGTAAAACCGACTTCCACAACCACAAACACACACACACACACACACACACATATACACACGTTCGCTCGCTTGACAACACGTGATATCTGTATACTTCCCTTGCATCAACACCACTAGTCGCTCTATTAAAAACGCTTTCCGGTCGCCAAGAAGTCTGTCTCCCTTGCATCGACGTCTCGCTACCCATCCCAGCGGCACGGTTCGCTCATCATCCGCATCACTGTGCTTGCCAGTATTATAAGACCTTCTCCAGCAATACTTTGCTGAGCGTCACCCGGTCCTTCAGGACGAGGCCAGCCCACACATCATCCCTCTCACGTTAGGCGCTGACCGCCCTTGGCTTCTAATCACGGTGATGTTCGCCATGTACTTTGGGTTTGCTCAGATCAGGGCGGAGGCCATTGCCGACGGCGTTCTGCCCAAGGATAAGAGACAAGTTGGTACCGGCGTGAGCACGAGCACGAGCACAAGCACAAGCATAAGCACCACACCTACTTCTACCGATTCACCTGCGACGACGACAACACCATTGTCATCGTCTGATACTCAAGCTGCCACTACCTCAAGCCCTACCAGCGAGACTGCTTCGCCGACCACAAGCGACGCTGCTACTACATCCCAAACATCTTCTGAACCTACAAGCACCGATTCACCATCTACCACATCAGACTCGAGCTCACCATCCTCAACTGATCCGGCAGTGTCATCCTCGTCTTCTGACTCAGCAGTATCGTCGGAGAGCTCTTCAGACCCTGTTTCTTCGACAGTACCGACCAGCGTGTCTGTCACGACTACTGACTCCAGTGGTAACACCGTGACTTCCCAAATTGCCACATCAACTGTTGTGCCAGCCTCGTCAACTACCGATGTCATTGCAAAGACTCTCTCAGGCTCCAGCAGCAACCTTGTAGTCGTGGGTTCAAGCACCATCAACCGGTCGACGCTCTCCAAACCGACTACCATCACATCTGCCCTCGTTGCATCCTCCACTGAGTTCTCAACCACAACTAGTTTCTGGACATCAGATGGCCAGACATACAGCAGCGTTTTAACAACCGCAAGGGTAGTGTCCTCTACAACTGGGTTCGCGACAGAGACTGTCGCTCCTTCGCTGCAAAACGGCAATGGTGGCGGTGGCAGCTCACTCACTCCGAAAACGAAGGCAGTCATTGGCGGTGTTGTAGGCGGCGTCGGTGGTGCCATCCTGATCGGCGGTCTCGCAGTCGTCGCATGGAGACTCTGGGGCAAGAAGAAGAGGGAGCCGGTGGCCCAAGAGGATTTCCCTGAATCGCCGGAAGATAGTCTCAGGCGGGAGAAGAGGTCATCTCGCAACACCCTCGGCGAGTACAGCAACCCAAGTGTTCCTGTGAACACGTCATCCAACTTCTAATCTTCCATTGACACGGAAGGATGAGCCCTCCTCTCAACAATGGGGAGGGAGACACATTGTTTACACTCGACTGCATTTTAAGCGATTGATTACGACTAGCATTGGGGCGGTGCATCTACAAAAAGAATCAAACAGGTTGGAAACCTCGGGTGCTTTCGGGAGGATCGTTGGCTTTCTGTTGGGAGCTCTCTTGGGCCTTCGGATTTGTATAATCTTGGAGCTGCCATTGTCGGCAATATACCTTTCAGTCGTTGGACTTGTATCAAATACGAACATAGCAAAAGCCCAAAGGTTGTGCATGGCTTACTACCATCGCTCGCCGTAATATGGCGTCATATAAACTGTCAACAACTCTACTTCGAAATATTCGTTGAGAGTGAAGCATGTGTACGTCAGATAGGATGTTCTCAGAGAGTTGTAGCACTTGCCACTGAACCAGCTAGGGTTGCTGCGTAAATGGCGTTAAGCAGGCAATGCAAGGCAGGCACGCCTAGAATGTCACCGTGAATTACAGAGCATATACCTGTCTGTGTGTCCCCTCCAATTTGGTCGATCTAACTGTAAAACATCTATCTACACTATTGCTACCCACTCGTCCTTCCCGTCACTCCCACCATTGCCCCAGCACTAGATCCATCACAGCGTCTTCATCCACCTCCACCTTTCAGAAAAAGCTATTTTAAAATGCTGGGTCACATCCCATCTGCATCTGCTTGGTCTAGATGGGTGCGGTTGCCGCACTGGTGTATATCGCCGCCCGGCTACATACCACGTCGTGGCCTGATAGTAGTGGGAGTAACGCCTGTGCTTATATGCTCTCGCTTTGTAAAGATGGCATCCTGCCGAATGCAAACCTCTGTCTCCTCTTGACAGTGTTCTGACCCGGTTGATTGGCACTGTGATGGAAGTTTATCGGCAGCGTCGTCGAGGTGGTACATGGCAGTTGGCGTTGCTTTGTCGCCAAGAGCGGTCTGGGTAGTGCCAGCATTAGGCTGATATGTCGGCATGCACCATCTATATATAATGCAGCAGGCATGGCATTCACATGCTGGACGGGTTGGCTGCACATCGGGACATCAAGACTGGTACTTGTTCAGACGGACGCACAGCTTCTATACGTGACAATCTCGTACATTGGTCTGTTCCGTTCTACTCAATCTTGGCGCCTTGCTGATAGGTGATTGCGTCGGTCAGCCTCTTGTCGGAGCGCCTCATCTTTGTGACTAAGCTTGGCTCAGCATAGTTGACTTCAGACCGACGCCGGCTCGGCCTCCTGCCTCCGGCGTCGCAGTCTCTCTGTATATCTGGCTGCATTGACGGTGTCTCCGAGCGGAAGCTTTGTAGTTTGGTTACGGGTGGTGGCTCAGAGGCTGGCGGTGGGAGGCTCCCTAGGGCTGCCGCTGTGGCTGGTGTCTCTGGCGGTAGTTTTGTGGCAATAGATTCGTCTACGGCAGGTAGTGAAATCTCGACTATTTTGGGCGCCTCTTCCTGCTTCGGCGATGGGAGCGGTATGGACGACATGGTCGCGCGGCGGGATTGCTGCCTTTCGCGTGCTGTGGGCGGTTTTGTCGCCGGTGGCTTTCTGGTGCTGTCTTTGGATCCCTTCTCCCGCGCTGCTGGTTTTCGTGGTGAGATGTTGACATCTCTGTCACCAAGCACCTTACGAGGAGGTTTTTGTGGAGACGTTTGCTGTGGTGTTTCCGCCGTTTCTTCTGGCTTAACAGGCACTGCATCGCCAGGTAAAGCATCTTCCACCGAGGGCGTTGATGGCCGCTTAGTAGGTTGTGCTTCCTCCTCCGGTTGCAACCCCTCCTCTGGATCTTTCTTTCGTTCTTCCATGACCCTGCGGCTGAATGTGAAGTCGCCCCTACTTGGCGGCTTGATGGGCCGCTCGGTATCTCTATCTGCAAGTTTGCGCTTAGCACCAGTCCGCAGAGTAGGTGGTAGCTCCTCCTGTCGCTTTGCAGGTGATGCAGGAAGAATAGAAGTTCTCCTGCGCTCTGTCCGTGGCTGCCCATCCTTACGCTTCCGCCTAGTCTCGAGATTGATGGCTAGCCCAGATGGCAGCTCGTCCTCTGCGCCTATCTCTGCCATTGTATCAGACTTCTTTTCTGGACTGGCCAGCACTATATCGTCCGTTGGGGCTTCGAATTTGATGGGCGCAGAGTCTCCGCAGTCAAATCGTGCAATTGGCGGTGGTCCAATTTCTGGCGACTCGTTACTGTTGGTGCTGCCGTCAGAGAGTCGTATATGTTGCATTTTATCGTGGCCCAGCGTTAGCCGTGAGTGCGTTCCATCTTCCTCGATGGTGGGCATCTGAACGTCGTGCATCAGCGCCGCAAGAGACTGTCGTTCGCGGATCTGTGCCTCGAACGGCCATGCCCTATCCTTGAGGATGTTCGGTCTTTCTTGAAGGTGGCTCGGCCCTGGCGTGTCCAGTCCCTCAACAAGTGCACCAAGTTCTGCTAACTTCGCCTGCAGTTCATCCTTCACCTTGCTCGCTCCTGCAGCCCATCCTCCGTTCCGTGCTTCGTGAAGCTCATTCTGGACCACCAAAATCTGCTCTCTCAATTCGAGATTGTCCTGTAGGAGGCGTGAAACATCATTCTCGAGTGTTCGTATCCGAAGTGACTGGTTGCTGTTGCATCTCGCGAGCTCTCGGTTCTGCCGTATGAATCGTCGTTTCACTTCTTCTAGGTTAGTAGCTGGTGGTTGAGCGGGCATGGGTCTGCTTTTGGTGCGCATAGTATTGACGACGATTTGCGCGAGCGTTGAGTGTGCGCGCACAGTGTAGGCGGGTTGGGAATGACTTACAAGCATCTATATTTTCGCTGGTGCTGCTGATTGCTGCGGAAGCAGGTACGGCAGGTGGCTCATTCAGCCTGGCCATTGCCTGCGAAGTGTCGCTGCTGAGGCTTTCGACAGTTCCTGCTCAGTGGTGATTAGGTGACAATCCTCGATGTTGATGGTAATCACGACTGGGCTAGCTGCGCTACGCTACTACGCCATGTTTGTTTGGCCTTGCAGTTCCGAGGGGCAACCGGGTCAGCCCTAAAAAACTTGGCGTCTGTTATCGGACCCCTGCCGCGTCGCGAATGCGTCGATAGACGGCCTGTCCATACCTTTCTGGCGTATATTCTTATGACGAGTGCTGGCGTTGTACATTCTGGAAACCTGGTCTCGTCTTGAATCACGCGATACTTATCATCATGTCTTTCGGCCCTCGACACACCGCGCTTCCATCACACATCCGCGCATCGTCCGGGGTTGGGCAGCAAAGCACCCAACAGACTGCACTGCAGAGAAAGATAGAAGAGAAGAAGGTCGAGCTGGAAAGCCTAAAGCAGCTGCATGAATTATCTACAGGACTGGTCGGACAGATGGAGCAGTTGGAGGAGAAACTCAGCACCCTTAGCAATGGAACGGAGGCGGTTGCAGCAGTTCTGGGCAACTGGGGCAACGTCCTGGGAGCGATACATATGGCCAGTGGTATGTGTAGCTGGAGCCTTTGAAGCTATAAGTGATTCATATACTGAGATATTCTATTCTAGTCAAGATACCACGGCCTCAAGACGTTGATGGTGGCACTGTGGAAGAGACTGGCCTGCCTCAGACACTTGTACGAATACCAATACAGCAGGCGGAAGAAATTCAAGCGGCACAGAAAGACCAGCCTGCTTCTGATGGTTGAAAATGCATGACGTGCGTCAGCAAAGTATCCAATCCCAATGGTGTGCTCACCCAAGCGGACAAAGAGGACGGTATTCCTAGGTTGCCATTCTGCGCACCCTGTTCCAATGCATTCCAAGAAACAGCATGCACCCTAAACTGCTTCGGAGGAACATGCAACCTAAACAGACAGCAGCCAATCCGCTACGACACTGCAGCCGTAT
This sequence comes from Polychaeton citri CBS 116435, assembly GCA_010093785.1. Classification (NCBI taxonomy): domain Eukaryota; kingdom Fungi; phylum Ascomycota; class Dothideomycetes; order Capnodiales; family Capnodiaceae; genus Polychaeton; species Polychaeton citri. The sequence continues at coordinate 152,324 of MU003796.1, forward strand.
TGCCTAGAGCATGAAAGAGAGGTGAAGCAGACCAATCCAATAGCGACGCTGTTGTCACGACAGTGCTAACGTTGGTGCGGTATGGAGGTTGCAACTATCCAACCGCACGATCTGCCTGGCGTTGCCCACCAACATGGTCTTGGTGTGAGCGTAGCAGGCTTCAGAACTCAGCAAGCAAGAGGGGGCTGTCCAAACCCAGGATCAAAAGAATGCCTAAGGTGTCGTTCTCAGGCGTTGTCCACTTTCAAGAACAGACTGCTAGATATGCCTTCCGTTTCAACCGTCTCTCCTACCTCTTGGTTTCGGCTGTCGCTCGTATGCATTCGGACTTGGCTTCCTCGCCTTTCCTTTGCCGTTGTCGCCGTCGCCACAGCCGTGATCTCCATCTTGATCGTGATTGTGTGGATGACCCTTTTTCCCTTTGCCCTTCCCACTGCCAGCCTTTCGCGCCTTGCTTAAGTCTGGCTCTGAATCACTGTCGCTGTCGCTGCTGCTGCTGCTGTCGTCGCTGTCGCCCGGTTCGTGAGGCTTGTGGTAGATGCAGCAGACCTTGGAGCTCTTCTTGCCCATGCCTTCATTATCGACGACATCCTCCGCCCACTGGATGCGCCTGCGCTCCTCTGGTTCCGCCCGTAGACGTAGTGTTGCTGACGGTAGGTATGAGGAAGAGGTAGCTGTGATGGTCTGGCTGCCTGAGGTTGGTGTTGCCTCTCTCGTGGAGTGGAAGGAAGACGAAGCCATGGTTGGTGTTTCAATAACGTTTCGTATTGCTAGCCGGCGATGACCAAGGGTTGACGTGGCCGAATACTATATGAGACTTGGACAGGCTCTCTCGAATACAACTGCAGTATAAGGTGAATGTTCCAGATGTGGCTGGCTCCCCCAGATACCTGTCCCTCCCAAGCTGCACTCTGCACGTCATGATCTTGGCGGGACACATGAAAAGGATTCATACGTGAGGCACAGACCTCGGGAAGCACTTTGCTGCTTACGTGAGCCAAGTTTCGTGCACCTCAGGCAGAGAGCAATCGGCGGTGGGGTTGAGCTGTGCCGGTGATGAAACAAGGTCGCGCTTGTTCTGCCTGCCTTTGCCTCTGTCTGCCGCCCGCCCACCAGCCTCTTCCTTATGGTTGTGCCACATCTGGAAGTGCAAACGAAGCGACGCGAAAACCTCCCACCTTTCTGCCTTAGCCCTGCTTTCAACCTTGCCTTACTTTCACCTTGACAGCTTGTCGTAGCTGCCGATTCTTTCCCGCCTGGTCAGGTTCCTAAGGCAGCTCTCTCGCCTTGGGTTTCAAGCTTTTTGCTGCCTACTTCTGCCTTCTACCTCTTTGTGCGCAGAGACTCAACGCTGATACATCAACACAGCTCGCACCACTAACCCCTACCACCAGACCTTTTACACTCACTCATCCGCCCCCAGCAACCTCGAGCTTGACAGCTGCACTACACGCTCTCTTCGACTGCTTCACAGCTGCAACCAACCGTTTGATCCCACCCCCACCAGCGGACTGCTTTTGTCACCAGACTCTTCGCTGTCCGCCGCCCCCCACTACAGCCTGTTGGAAAGCACATCACACCAGTTGTAGCTGTTCAAAGGCTGTGCAACCCGGGCTCTCTACACTTCGCTAGGACGGGTTCCTCACGAAGCAGACGGGTTAGGGTCGCCTTCAAGATTTGCATGGTGAAACCCTAAGCCTTCACCTTCACGACCCGCGCGAGTTCACCTCTGGCAAGACCGCCTCATCTACGACTCTTGCCAGTCTCTCACCGCCCCTCACTCTCCATAAGTACTTGGTTACCTACGATCATGGCAACCACAATAGCGGAACTCGACAACACTGTACGCGCCTTCTACGAAGGTCGCGGTGAACAACAGAAGCAGGCTCAGACCGCGCTTAACCAATTCAAAGAGAATCCGGATGCATGGTTGATGGTGGATAAGATTCTGCAGGATGCACAATATCCGCAGACGAAGTTTCTGGGCCTGCAGGTGCTCGACAGTGTGATCATGACAAGGTGGAAGGTCCTACCGCGCGAGCAGTGTATGGGAATCAGGAACTTCATCGTCAACTTCATTATCGAAAGTAGCAGCACGGAGGAGAGCCTGAAGAAGGAGCGTGCGTTGCTGAACAAGTTGAACCTGGTCCTCGTCAGTATATTGAAGCAGGAGTGGCCGCACAACTGGCCAACCTTCATAAACGAGATTATTGGCTCGTGTCGTAGCAGCTTACCAATATGCGAGAACAACATGGCGATTCTGCGCCTGTTGTCAGAGGAAGTCTTTGACTTTTCTGCAGAGCAGATGACCAGCACGAAAACAAGGCAACTGAAGCAGAGCATGTGCGACGAGTTCACCAGCATCTACAACCTGTGCTCGGAGATCTTGCGCACTGCAGACCAGCCCAGCTTGATCAGGGCCACGCTCGACACTATCTCTCGCTTTCTCAACTGGATCCCATTGGGTTATATCTTCGAGACACCACCAACCGGCATGTCGCTGATCGACACTCTCCGCAGCCGGTTCCTCGAGGCACCAGAGTTCCGGAACATTACGCTCAAATGCCTGACAGAGATAGGTAGCTTGCAGACAGAGCACAATTGGGATGAGAAGTTGGTGATTATGTTTACCGAGACGCTTACAACCATTTCAAAGATCATCCCATTGACTCTGGATTTGAGAGCGACGTATGCCTCAAGCAACAGCAGAGACCAGGAATTCGTGCAGAATCTCGCGCTGTTCCTTTGCAGTTTCTTCAGCAATCACCTGGCCATCATCGAGGCTCTGCCAAACCAGGATTACCTTATCCATGGCCACTTCTACCTCATCCGCATTTCGCAGATCGACGACCGGGAGATATTCAAAATCTGCCTAGAGTACTGGACCAAACTAGTCTGTGAGCTGTATGACGAGATGCAGCAGCTACCAATCACAGATCTAAACCCGCTAGTCACTCTCGGCGTTAGTGGCCTTCAGAATGGCGGTGCTCCGAACCCGCAGGTGTTGGCTAACTACCCACTGCGCAAACACAAATACACCGATGTCCTAAGCAACCTTCGGCAAGTCATGATTGAGAAGATGGTGAGACCGGAAGAAGTGCTCATCGTCGAGAACGACGAAGGCGAGATTGTCAGGGAATTCGTGAAGGAGTCGGACACCATCCAGCTTTACAAGACAACTAGAGAATGCCTGGTGTTTCTGACTCACCTAGACGTTGTCGATACTGAACAGATCATGTCCGAGAAGCTTGCAAGACAAGTGGACGGGACTGAATGGAGCTGGGCCAACTGCAACACGCTCTGCTGGGCTATCGGGTCGATCTCAGGTGCTATGAACGAAGAGACCGAGAAGCGTTTCCTGGTCACAGTCATCAAGGATCTTCTAGGCTTGACCGAAATGAAGCGCGGCAAGGACAACAAGGCTGTGGTTGCATCCAATATCATGTACATTGTCGGCCAGTACCCACGGTTCTTGAAGGCGCATTGGAAGTTCCTGAAGACAGTCGTTAACAAGTTATTTGAGTTCATGCACGAGACCCATGAGGGTGTGCAGGACATGGCTTGCGACACGTTCATCAAGATTGCCAATAAGTGCAAGCGCCACTTTGTCATCCAACAACCGGGTGAGACAGAGGCATTCATCGACGAGATCGTTCGCACAATGAGGAAGATAACTGTAGACCTTAGTCCACAGCAGATTCACACTTTCTATGAGGCTTGTGGATACATGATCTCTGCACAGGGACACAAGGCACAACAAGAAAGGCTTATCGCAGAACTCATGTCCCTGCCTAACCAAGCATGGGATGCAATCATCCAGAGTGCACATGCAAACCCGAACACGCTGCAAGATTCCGAGACTATCAAGGTTATTGGCAATATCATGAAGACAAATGTGGCGGCCTGCAGCAGCATAGGCACTTACTTCTACCCACAGATTGGTCGCATCTTCAGTGACATGCTGACAATGTACCGTGCGGCATCACAGCTGATTGATGAAGCAGTTCAGAAAGATGGTAACATCGCCACGAAAATGCCCAAAGTTAGAGGATTGAGGACGATCAAAAAGGAGATATTGAAGCTTATCACTACGTACGTTGACAAAGCAGACGATCTGGAGATGATCCACAGCACCTTGGTCCCTCCACTTTTGGAGGCCATCCTGTTGGACTACAAGAGGAACGTTCCGGACGCAAGGGAAGCCGAAGTGTTGGCGGTTTGCACCATGTTGATCCAGAAGTTGCAGGTACGTTGGACTCCTCACACGAGCAGATTCATGACTACGGTGCGCCAGCACATCGGAAATGAGCATGACCGTGGCACGATCGATCATACTGACTTTTCCGCACAGGGCATGATGACAGAGCAAGTACCGGCGGTCCTGGACAACGTTTTCGAATGCACACTCGAGATGATCAACAAGGACTTCTCAGAATACCCGGAACACCGTGTCGAATTTTTCAAACTTCTCCGTGCTATCAACCTTAAGTGCTTCCCTGCGCTCCTGAAGCTTGACCACAAGCACTTCAAATTCGTCATTGACAGCTGCATGTGGGCTTCGAAACATGACAACCGCGCTGTTGAAGGCGAAGGTCTGAACATGTGTATCGAGCTGATCAGCAACATGGCTGATACCGACCCTACTACCTGCAACGCCTTCTTCCAAAACTTTTATACCACCATTCTGCAGGATGTTCTGTTCGTATTGACGGACAGTGACCACAAAGCTGGCTTCAAGTACCAGTCGATGTTGCTTAGTCGCTTGTTCTGGCTTGTTGGCACTGGGAAGATTTCTGGTCAGATCTACACGGCTGACCAGGCGCCCGCGGGCACCAGCAACAAAGACTTCTTGCAGAACTTCGTTGCGTCCCTACTTGCAAACGCCTTCCCTAACCTCTCTGCCAGTCAAATCACGACTTTCATCTCTCAGCTGTTCGAAACTGTCAACGATTCTCCTACATTCAAGATCGTCTTACGTGACTTCCTTATCTCACTGAAGGAGTTCGCTGATGACAATGCCGAGCTCTACTCTGAAGATCGTGAGAAGGCTGCTCAAGAAGCGAAGGATCAAGAGAGAGAGAGAATGGCGAGGGTCGGCGGTTTGCTCAAGCCGAGCGAGGTTCAGGACGATGATGAGCTATGACTTGAACAGGAGATTCATTTGAGTAGGGGAACCACTCAGGCGGACGCTACTAAAGACATCGAGGACGCACTTGGCTTGTGAGGCTTGGTGCAGAGAAGGCACGACAAATCCCTCTCGGCGACATCAAATCTCCGAAGCCGTACAAGTAAAGGCTCAGCTTCCTCTTCCGCTCTTTCAAAATGTCACGCCTGAAAGGGGTACAATACCATTTAGGGAGTACTGCTCCACAATATAAATGCATAGAGGCATTTTGAGTGCGACCAAGATAAAGATGCGTGATGAAAAACTCGGAAGCTGGGTATGATGATAGGCGTTTGAGAAGAACGCTGTTCAGCATGCATTGGAACCACATTTTGCGGCTGGGGTCTGAGACATCCCTTTCCCTATATTTGCTCTGGAAGCTTATATCATAGCGCTTGTAAAGTTTAGCGGTACAAGGTTCCTAGATGGAGCGAAGAAATCAAAATGATCGATATACACAGTCAATGATGACTCGCCTAAGGCAACTTCCTATCATGCTTGGTATGTCCCAGTACAAGTACATAGGCTACCACGTGAGTATTATAACATCCTTCCCCCGCGTGCTGAGACGCACCTCGTGGCGAAACGTGACAAGGTCATCAAATTTTCGCGTTGCTCTGTGCGCTACGGTAAGAAAGGTCGTGGCAGGGGTCGTTGCGAGAGCTGTGAAGGTGCGACTGCGGGTCGGCGAGGATGTGACACGTCTGGTCTTGATGAACATGCAAACTCAACGCTGTGATCATCCCATGTTGAGTCGTGGCATAGACAGGATTTAAAGGCGACATCTCCGCAGTAGCTAAGACAGCTCCGCAACTACGATGGGATTTAGGGGCATAGACGAATATCACAACAAGGAAAGAGATGTCAGGCGCAGTCATGCTACTCATCCGACTGAACACGAGTATGCTCCTCGGTCAAATCAAGCATATGTTGCTCTATATGCACAGTCACCAAAAGTGTTCGTTGGGTAGGAATATTGAAGATGTCCCGCCAAACTGTGCATCTCGGCACGCGGGGATGATGTCACATTTGCATATATTCTATGTGTGGCAATGCCACCTTTATCTATAGATCGAATTGCCTCTGACGCCTGCCGCCTCCGGCACGAATTGCGTCCCGCTGATGTCGTGAACACCATGATTCTCAGTAGGCGCAGGGATACTCTCGTTGCGCTGCGTACTCTCCATTCCAGCCGCGTCTGCTTTCTGAATACCTCTAGCGCCAGGCTTGAGGAACAGACTATCAGCGGTGATAAGCTGGTCTGGTGGCGGCGGCACCCACTTGGATGACTGCCATGGCTTGACATGCATAAGGTACATAGTGTCGATCTCCTCAAGCGAGCGGCCTTTGCTCTCACACAAGAAGAAGTAGACGAAGAAGATCGCCGCAAAGGAGCAGCCTGCGAAAACCAAGCCGTAGAGGTAGTCGATGTCGTTTGTGATGTAAGGGGTGAAGAACGAGATGAGGAAGTTCCAGATCCAGTTGGAGGCGGTGGACAGCCCAACCGCCTTGGCTCTGTAGCGGGTTGGGAAGATTTCGCTGGTGACAGCCCAGGCGATGGGGCCCCACGTCACGGCATAGGCAGCAATGAACAGTGCGGCGAACACTATCATGACTGTGCCTGCGCCTGGGGAGTTCATCGGGTTCTGCTTGTCGAGGGAGAAATGGCCGACAAAGCTGAAGACCATGAAGCACATGAACATCCAGGCTGCGCCGCACATGAGGGCCTTGCGTCGGCCAACCTTCTGGACGACAGCGATACCAACGAAGGTGCATCCGAAGTTAATACCGCCGAGAATCATCGAAGTGACGTAGCTGTTGCTGATTCCGGTCGCGGCGAAAATTGTAGTGCCATAGTAAAAGAAGAAGTTGGCACCAGTCAGCTGCTGGAGAGCCTGAATGACAATTCCTAGGGTGGTACGGTAGGCCATTCTAGGGCCAGTAAAGACTTCATACCAGGGGTGCTTGCCACCGCCAGCGTTCTCTGCGTCGAACTTGACCTGGATCTCTGTCATTTCACGGTTCACCTCCCAGTGATTCTCTGGAACGTGGTATGACTTTGCGATGGTGGTTCTAGCCGCTGCAACGTTGCCCTTACGGTAGTCCCAACGAGGCGACTCCCGTAAGAACATGATGCCGACAGCCATGATGACGGGGAAGATGAAGCCCACGCCCATGGGAATCCGCCACGCTGAAGCGTTGTTGTTCTTTTCAGTACCATAGTTGATGCAATAGGCAATGAAGATCCCTATTCCGTGTTAGGTCACGTTTGTCACAGCACAGGGTAATACACCAGCTCTAGGCAGTGCGTTGTCACTGAGGAAAACTTACCAAGGGTGATGAATAGCTGATAACAGCCAACCATGGAGCCTCGGATGGTTCTCGGCGCTGTCTCTGACATGTACAAAGGCGTGAGACATGAAAGGCCACCAACGCCCAGTCCAGCAACCCATCTACCAATCGCGATCTGATACCACTTGTCCACAGTGGTGATCTGAACAATGACGCCAATACAGAAGACGGTGTCCCAGATGACAATAGATATTCTCCTACCGAGAAAGTCGGCGATCGGTCCGGCGATGATGGCGCCAATAAGTGTGCCGATACTGAGTAAACCCACAATCGTACCAGACCGAGCAGGAGTGAACGCAGGTGACCCGTCCTCATTGGTCGTGTTGTGGAAGCGTCTGAGGAAGTCAGGCATTTCTAGAAAACCACTGATCTGACCAGTGTCATAGCCGAAAATAAGCTGTCATCAATGTTAGCACACCGTCACCATCCAACCATAGGAGCAGGTATCAACGCACCCCTCCCAAGCTCACGATGAGTACTATAGCAAATACTCGCGGGTGCAGCATGCGAACACGTGAATTGTCGACATCCTGTTTCTCGGCTTCTCCTGTCGGGAGAGGACCACCACTGTGTCGCGGTGTCGCCTCCTCTGAGCCAGACTGGTCCGCCTGCTTCTTGAACCTCGATAGGATTGCCATGGCTGCTTGTCAGAAACCAACAGCAATGCAAGCAAGGGGCCGACGAATAGAAGTAATATGATCCCGAGGAGGATTTGACAAGAGAAAGCTTAGCAACCTTCGCCCTTCGCAGACAAGACATCAGTTTAATACTTCCCGGCTTATGGTGCGCTCTCCAACTCCCCACCAACCCGCGCAATCTTCCCCATGGCAAAGAACCCGACCGCCATCATCACGATCGCGCTATTTTGTTCACGCGAACAGCAGAACATGCATGGAAGCCGTAAGCAACCGACCCGCAAGTAGAGAAGTGAAAACAACGACGACGTCATTCGTGCATTGACTACATGATGTTATGTCGGGTTGTGGTCCGCGTGGCGATTCTATCGGCAAAAGTCCGATGATGTGCCATCGGGGCCGCCACTTCCAGGATTCTGGAAAGGGAGAACGACGCCAACCGTAGAGGCGCAGGTGAGAGGATCGACAGATTTCAGTTCCTTTGAAGTGTTCTGTTGAATCTGATAGCCACAGCTTCGATGATTGGCCGTCAATTACATGGAGTGGCAATGTGGAGGCCCACTGGAGCGCAGAGCGGGTGAGGCGCAAGGCAATGCCAAGATTACGTCAAAGGACCCGCTTTAGCCTAGGGCTTATGCCGAATCTGCCGGTTGAAGCTTCCGTCCACTATGCCCAAACCCTCTCCATCAAGGGCAACACGTGTCGGTTGCGTTCGTCGTGACTTGGGATAGCAACGAGAAGCGGCGAAGCTGGGTTCTTGCAATGTCCGAGTCCGATTTAACCTACGGGAATGCCAGCCCCCGGCCCCTAGTTGAGAACCGACAAGGGGCCGGCTTTCAGTTCTGACCTCGGTCAGAGATCGCTACACAGTCTTGTGCAAAGATACAGAGAGTAGCCGCATGTTGTCAGCCTTAAGGTAGCAGCGCATGTCCAGACCCCATGATCACTTGTAGTGGGCCTCTCTGGCGGAAGATAGGCTCATGTGACAGTGCCTGTGTTGGCGTTGTATTTGCCAACTTCAAGCTTTTCTACCAGAACAGCGTGTAGAGGTATCCTGTGCACGAAGGAAGCCATTGGCGCCGCAACCAGAGGTGTTCCACTTCTATTCCACTCTTCTTCTTTATAGACATTTCGTGGTACATGGTATACGGCGCTGAAGTTGACAACACTCGTTCGTCCTTACCGAGAGCTCTAGAGACCATAATGCCAGGCCGTCTCATCAGTCCACGCGTCTAATAGGTTACAGTCGGGATCGATGTGGTGACCTTATTGCATTGGACAAGTAGTATTCCATGACGCCATTCTGAAGCAGTGGATTTGCTGTATGTACGAGCTGTGGGACCATTGAGATCTCGAGTGAGTCCACAGTATCTTCTCCGCTTTCCACACTGGTACGCTCCCATGCATGACAGATGAAGCGGTGCTGGAATGCGTGAAGCATCTTCGGTCTATGTCAGACGGTGTGGCTCAGACTTCCAGAAGCCCATCGCTCTCGGCCTCGAACTGGTGCAAAAACTCACTTGCACAATCTTGCGACTTGGCGTTATTTCCAGAGTTCTGGTCGCCCCTAAAGACGGTGAGTTAGACGTCCAAAGAGTAAATGCTAGCGGCCCATTACCGTCCAGCACCAAGAAGGCAGGAAGGTTCCTATCGGCAGGCCTAGAAGTGCCTGGTCAGGGCATAGACATCCGAGTGCGGAATGGAGAGCAAACTTCGGTCCTTGCGACAGCAATGAGGACAGCTTTGTTTCGCTGCTTCCTCCGCCTTCTTCCATCCCGAGCACGTCCAGGGATGCCATGCACCAACGGCTCCCACAGAGATAATCATCGAGATCACTACTGACAGGACATTTCTGCCTCTGCCTACACCCGTAGACGTACCTGAGCGTGATATGTGCACTGACGGCAATGGCGGGCGGGGAGAACCAAGCGCCCCCACCAGCGCACGGATCCCTGCCAGCCCCACAAACCAGACAACCCGGGGCAGAAGCTTCCTGCAAGGTACATGACACCTCAGCTGTGCGCATTTCTAGAATCAACGTACATACACTGGTAGACCAATGGCTGGGGCCGGTGAGATGCTGTACCTCTGTCGTAAGGACATGGCGGCAATCACCACTGCAGCGACTCTGCTCAGTGCTGTGGTGGCAGCAGGGATCGCTCCAGTTCCCCAGCCCCACAAGCTTCTAGCCGTAGCTAGGTAGACTACTCAGGCGTGCTCGCTACAGTAGTAGCTATCAATACTGGCTACTGCTGCTGCACACTTTGGCGGCTCTCGGAGACACAAAGGGGTCAGGCCGAAGTATGGCCATCATCGCCACGCTCATCAGCCCGCTTGCAGCAGGCGCATCAGGTTTCGTGTGCGCAGAAATGGACCACTGGACTCGCGCGTGATGCGAATAGAGCAAGTGGTGGATCGCCCACGACCTTAGGAAAGGCACACATGCAGCACCTGCTGATCTGCGCACTGGCATTGGCGCTGGCAGGATCGCCGCCCTGCCATGCTGTTGTCTGTCAATGCGGTTGCTGCGGATGCACAAGCTCCCCCGAGGCATGCTACTGACGGATTCCTTTGGCTCTCATCCATGGGATAGGATGGGGCGCGGGGTGCGAAGCTCAAGCTACGACCCTCATTCTTCACTTCTATGCCCCTCTATGGCGATGGTCCCAGCCCTTCAAAGGGGCGAGCGTGGCCCATGTCGCGTATGTGTCCTCTCGCAATCCGAGCAATGTAAAGCAGAAGATTGAGCCGGACATCAGAGGGGTCTTGACCCTACATCTGCAAGGTACAGTGACTGACAGCGTGCCTGCCTCCTCTGCGTGAACATACGGGTCTGCTCCGACGGCAGTTGCATCCGTATCAGCCAGTCACGCGACATTGCCCCTAAAAGGTCGCGATAGCTTAACGTGACCACAGCTCCAACTTCACGGCTGACTCTTTCACAGCTCTTCACTTTCTTTCCTCATCCGCACCAGCTCATCACCCCATTGCAATCCCATCAGTCAGATCATTATCCATCAGACACATAACCGCATAGTCACAAGACAGCACAGCAGTGAGTGTCCCTTGCACCAAAGCTGACCGTCTATGCTTGTATTCACCCTCGCTGCCTCCAACCAGGCGATAGCAGTCCAACCTGATCCCTAATCACGTAGTAGCCAATGCTGATAATCCAACAGTGACTCGTACTCACAAGGCAACTGATCGTGACCACGTTGGCCTTGCCAATGGAACTGCTGCTCCTGAGGAGCATCTCCCAAGATACTTTGGCAAATCTGGATATGCTGGGGACAGCCCATCAAGCACCAAGAAGCAAGGCGGCGGCAAAGGCAACTGGTAGGTCTTATCCCATTCATGCACGCACAACGCCAGAACCATCATTTTCTCAAGTGGCAATTGCTACAGTCTCTACCCAGGCACTGACCACAACACTTCCAGGGGCCAAACTGGTATGTCTGAGCTTGAGGACTATGACTACAACATGTCCAAGCCACGTCGTAGGACCAACAGCTTCAGTGCCGCAGCCGGCCACCGTACTCTCAAGACAAAGTTTGAAGCGACCGATCCGGAAGTGATTGAGTACAACGAGGGCATGCATGGGCCAAGTGCTGCTGACTACGCAGAGCTGGAGAAGATGAGCACCTCCTCCAGCGCTGACACTACAGGCAGTGTCGAGGAGGATGACGAGGCACCCAAGGAGAAGGAGCACAAGTGACTTCAACCTGAGGCTGCCTGCAAAGAACTCACAACGAGCTTGATGATCAGGTACTGAGAGAGATATTCTGAGCTGTTGTTCAGGCGTAAGGCGACTGCTAGGATGGCACTCACGGTGGCTCGGCGCTCAGATCTTTCCTCTGCTCTCGCTGGCCCGGGACTGCATTGCAGCTTGTGGCGGATGTAAATCATAATCCAAGATGACATGTTCTGATGGGACATACGAAGTCTGTACAACAATCAGATAGCAGTGAGACCAATGCAACAAAGTTAAACTAATGTAGATCATCTTATCGGTTCACGCCCATCAGACCGCACTCAAGGACCCCCGTTGTATGCCTTCCCTGCCTTCCACATCAGCCGCAGACAGATGAAGTTACTCGCCCACCATAGCAACCCCCTCAGTCTCGCCCACTTGTACGTCTCAGCTAACACGTAATTCGCCGCATACGCAGCCCTGACGACCGTATACGCCAAGCCGGTCGAGTTGACAACCTCATTCGGCACGCCGGCGACATGAGCAAACACGATGGCAGCGGCGAAGAGTGAGAAGTGCTCCATGCTGTTGGCATGGCAGCTCTCAAGCCGCTTGACCATGTCGAGCTGCCGCTGCGTGATTCGCCCCTTCGCCACCGCTGCCTGCCCGTACTTGGCCACGTCCTCGCGTGGCGACACCTGGTGATCGATGCGTAGGCGGCCCTTCATGATGCGCGAGGACAGGACTGCGTAGGCGAACAAGAAGTGGAAGATCAGGTAGTGCGCGCCGTAAGATGGCGAGGCGGCTGCCAAGCCTAGCGTTGCTGCTATGGAGGATGCCATTGCGGCGATGACTGTGGTGGTAAGAAAAGCTTTTAGCAGGCGCTCGTGCTGGTGGAGAGTGGGCTGCTTCCGTGCTTTATCGTACAACTGGCGTGATCCTCTGCACGTCTGGTGTGTGCGGGTTTCACAGTTGTCGGGTTCTCAAGTGCTCCAGTAGGGAGGCTAAGAATAACCAGACGAGTTCTTACGGGCCTCACACCAGGTGCAAGTCGGGCTACCTGATAGCCGCCTTTTTGAACAGGTGAAGGATGACAGTAAGTCTTGTGTTACGCGATAGGTATCTAAGACAATCATGAGATACGTGTAAAATTTGATCAGAGCTGCTGCAAATCCGCCTTGAGTTCATGATTTTAAGCAATATACTGTACAGCCAAGGATCCTGCCCCACCAATTTTCGTATCCATGTGCTCCTAGATAGGTAAAAAAAAAAAGGGTGCCAAAAGCTTCATCTAAACTACAAATCTTGGTCTGACGGTCTTGCGTTTAGTCGCCAACACCGCTCTCGCTGTCTGCATATGAAACATGATCAACACCATTCCCCACTATGAAATGGCCATTTCCATTTCCTTTGACTCCGTCAACCTCATGCGACTGTTCATTGTAATCGCTCTCGAAAGCCCTCTCCTTCAGTAGACGATCAGCTTGTTCTTCAGCCTCAGCTTCAAAGGACGACTTTGCATCCTGCATGCACACTCTGATCCAATTATCAAGACGACGGTCTGTGACAAATTGTTGCAAGTTCTCATCTTGGATCTTCTGGTCGGCCAAGATGGGTTGCAGGACATCATCACTAGGGAAGCGGTAACGTAAGTCTTCAGGAGAGCAACCAGCACCAAAGCATTCATGCGGGTGCACTGGCCGAACGGCTGCATCATCTGAAAGAAGGCCTGCAGCAGAAGCGGCGTAGAGTGTTCGCCAAGGCGCAGTCCTCCTTAATGCATCTTTTACTTCCTGGTCGGACTTCTTCTGTGCTGTTTTGGAATTGATAGATACCCAGTCGTCGTGAACGTAGCATCTTTTCCAGATGATGCGTAACAGCGTGTCGAATTTGGCTTGGTCTAGATCGGGCGCTGCAGCGTTGAGTGCGACCAGCGCCAGGTAATACTCTTTCCCATTAGGGACATCCTCATCTCCAGTATTGGAGTCTCGGAAGTCAATCAGTGTCAGGATGTCGATCAGCTCTTCAACGGAACAAGTCTGATGCGTGATGACCTTACTCACGCAAGCTTCCAGTAGCTGCGTTATTGCGGAAAGGCCTGCGTGCTTCTTTCCCCATTTATTCATGATCGTCTCAAGTTCAACTTGTTCGTCTAGGCAGGATATCAGCTCCGGTAGGAACATTCCGTATATCTTTTCTTGGACGTCGATGACGGTCAATCCTGCATCTTGCGCGCCTTGAAAACTCAGCGGCTGTACGGCACCACCGTCTTCCTCCTGTTGCTCCTGGAATGCCATGAGGGCAAGCTTGCTCAGACTGAACTCGACCTTTTTGTTCCACAAACTCGTCTCTTGCTTCTTGGCTACCATATCTAGTGCCTCACTCGCATGCAAATAATCATGCTCCTGAGAAACATCGTTCATCCAGGATAGCCTCGCCCTGTCTGGCTGCATCCGCAGGTATCGCGTCAAAGCACTTGGCCAATTGGATTGCGCCTCACTTAACATGAAACCAGCCTTACCCTCGCCAAAGCCTTGATCGAAGAACGCATTGGCCCAAGCATCTCCGAACCGATCGAAATACCGTTTGACGCGCAGGTTCATGTTTTCAAGCTGCTCTGTGATAGTAACCCGTTGACCTTCGCTCTCTGGCTCATTCAGATACTCGATGAGATATTGGGTCTCGGCAACAACCATCTCAGTAAGCGTGTGCATGTCCTGGTAATATTCCGCGAGTTCCATGCCAGCTTCGGCTTGCCCTACTTCTGCAAGGGCGCGGCAGTTTTCATAGAAAGTCTTCTCATACGTGAGCCGAAGGCGCTTCGCCCAATCTTGTTCTCTCGCACTATCGCGGGAACCACACCATAATACGCGCTCTTCGAAGATATTGCAGGAGAGCCGCAAAAGAGACGCATTCTCTTCGGCGATCTTTCGAACGTACGAACCTATCGACTCATCCTCCCTGAGGTCGATCTCAAAGACGTCCTTAGCTGCCTGTCGAGCACACCGAATGAGTTCGGTAGATGCTTTTAGCATATTACCGGTCGCAGTCCAAGGTTCAGGAATCCCCACGTAATCCGAAGCGTCTCTCATGACGCCAGATTGGAGCGATTCCGAAGGGATGCCGTACATGGCGGCTTGGTCTGAACGGAAGGCGTATGCTGTGTCCAAGCATTGTATCCAGAGATCATCGACTTCACTGATCCATGCCACTAACTTGTGTGATTCCTCCTTCGAATCTTGAGCGACTCTTGCCAAAGTCCTTGCACGCGTTAGAATCTTGTCCAGTATGTCCAATTTATGCAGAAATACTTTCCGTACTGGGTCATCGCAGCTGGCCATTCTCTCATCATTGTCAAACCACTGGGGTTGACTTAATTCCTCGAGGACAGTGCTAATGCGGCTGGTCCGACTCGCTGCCAGATGATCCTGATAGACAATCCACATACTCTTGCCAGCACTCAACCTCTCAGCATCCCAGAGCAACTGCCACTTTGCAGTAGCGCCCAGTGGCGGGAAGTTTCGACGAACGTGATGGAGCAGCGCGCTCAATGCCTGTGCCCGATATGCAAGATTCGACTCCATGTCACTTGACCCGATTGTGATCAAGGACGACTCGCTGGTCAAAATCTCTCGACTGATACTCAGAGCGGCAGCTTCGACTTCTGCCATGCTTGGCGTCGGATCTGTTCGCAATGTAAATTCTAGCATGTTGTCCGGTTGAAGAGATCCATAAAATATCGCTTCTTCAAGTTTTGCTTTGATTGATAGAGACGATCTTTCTACATCGCCGGTAGGATCGTTCGCTTGGAACCGCACCAGCCCAGTCGTGCAGAATGCTATGATAGACGCATGACCAGCGCGGCTTGATTCTCCATCTGCGCCAAATAAGATGAAGTCTTCATCTTGTCGAAGGTACACGGTATCTTCGAAAGGGTCCGGTGAAGTGAATGACCCCTGCAGCTGAGCGTCTGGGGTGTTCAAATCCGGGTCGACGGTAGCTGCAAGAGTGACTGCATTTTCAAACACAACGAAAGCAGTGTGGCCTGGAGTTGGTATGGTCAATCGAGGCCTAGATCTCTGCTTGTCACCTCTCGACAGGTAGGTCCTTAGTATGAGCTGCCTTGCAACTCGCACATTTGACTCCGTAATTACTACGTTAGCCAAGACGTAGTTGTGGAACGATGAATCTCCCACCTTCAGGAGGAGAGTCATCTCAAGGGTGTCTTCGCTTCCGGCAACAACGAGTTCCTGACTTCCCTCGCAGGTAGATGTTACAGCGAAATCTTGAATTGATATTTGGTGCGTCCTTCCTTCGAGCTCTGGAGCACCCAACTCTGTCAGCTCCTTCTGCAAGGCTTCCCGAAAGTCGAAACTCCCCTGGAAGTTGTAGTGGCCGCTCCAGTCCAAGCTCCAGGTCTGGATTTCGCATTGTTCAGTCGCACCTATGACTTGCACCAGGCCTCTTTGGCTGAGTGCTCGTGTGTGTACTGCGCAGATTCCCCTTTTCCAAGCTCCTGCACCCAACATGCCCTTGATACTACCGAAGATCCCACCATTGCTAAGCTCTTGAGTTCGTAGAAACTGTGATTGGATCTTGGGTTTGCCAGAAGCGTCTCGAAGTGTGAGCTGCAGTAGCCTACCTGTTGACAGAACCACCACAAAGCCTGCAGTCCCGGCGTCTTTCAAATCTACGACAGTCTCACTGCCAAGGAATGAGCCAAGAGAACCTTCCGTCGCAACAACGCCGCGCGACTGGAAGAGCGAGAGAGACGCTGCACGGTCGATGCTGTCGTAGAAAACGACCTTTCCAAAGACTGCTGAGAGAAGAAGCAAGCCCACTTCTGTACTAGCGGTATTTGTCACAAGGGCGCCATAGGGCAAGGGGTCTGTAGACTTCTGTTGGAACGGCAGATCGAATACACGAGGCGCAGTTGTCGCCGAATGCGCTGTATAGTCCCAGATGTATGCGGAGCGATTGGTGATGGCTAGTGCCTTGTTGATTGTTTTGCACAAGCTCCCTCTGTACGTCTCCCCTTGCACCTTGAGCTCCTTTGGCGTGCTTGGTAGTGACTTGACTGAGTATACCAGATTCTGTGTCAAAGTCGTACCACCTTCACTACGATGTACTCTCTTTAGGCCCTGCTTCTTGCCGCCTCTTACAGTGAGCTCAGCCTCGGGTCCTAGTAGAGGTGTGCTTTCCCTCCTCTGCCGACCGTTGACCTTCATCGGTGCTTCTTCTACAGTTTCGATAATCGTGCCGCCATCAGCATGCTGCTTCGCGGTCGCCGCAAACGTGTCGTTGTTCAGTTTACTCCTCTTCCTACGCGGCGCAGTCTTCAAACTCTCTGAATCGGATTGTCTTTGTCTGCGTCGCGGATTGCGCGTCGTGTTGCGAAGAGATCTCTCCGCGCCTGGTGGCTCTGGGGTCTCGGAAGCTGGCATCTTCGCAAAATTACTGTGCAAGGAAGATGCCGCGTTGCATGCAATACGTACAATGCGTGATATGTGATGGAACTTCAATACTGAAATAAATCAAGCTTGGAGGAGCGCCGAATCAACAATACATGGCCGCTTGGGCTGAAGCTACACTAAACCCGTTTAAGCCCGCGATGCCAAGAGCCAAAGTCTTGTACGCTTGAGGTATGCAGGATGTGGGCATTGGCTAGCGAGATGATATGGCCGACATAACAATGATCACATGGCATAGGCTGGCATGCAACACGAGATTATATGGTAGATCTGGTAAAAAGTTCTAGCTACGTCGCACCCATGCCACCTGACTTTGTTACCAAGCCAGATATCATAGCATTCCAGGGGCGTTCATCAAGTGTTCGTCGACGTTCTTGTTCACGTTGCAATTCGTACGAAACACATTGACCCTCATCACAGAAGGAAGAGAAGGGAGCAAACCCGGCCGGTCTCAAAGCTGCATGTCATCATCATCATCATCATCATCATCGCCTTGATAATCGTTATGGCCAAATCCATTCTCCCGCTCGTCTGCCTCTCGTTCTTTCCGTGCTTCCTCTCGCGAACGTCCGATTTTCCTGGGGCACCGTCAGTCAGCATACAAGCCATTATTGTCACGTGAACACGGCACTGCGTTGACGTACCTTAGTCCATCTACGACACCTCCGACGAATCCCCGTACCTCTGCTATTTCCATGCCTCCCACTCCATTCATCTTGACGCCTGCGCCTGATTGCAGTACCTTGAAACCCTTTCTCAATTTTGACATTCGCACCTCCCTTACATCCCGTAACAATCGGCGCACCAGATCTGCATGTTCAAAGTCATCGGCTGCATGTGTGAGCAGAAGATGGCTGAGCTCGAGCCAGTGGTATGGCAGTGCATCAGGTTGTGCGCGATTCGTGGAAGAGTTCTTCAAGAAGGGAGGGCTGAGCTCGAGGGCGTCTGTTGTGAGATAGTCATCATCATCTATTGAATGTGTGCTTGCTGGATCTAGCCGAGGAGCTGGTGAGAAGACAGCCGCTGTTCTATCATCGGTTTCGAATTCGAGTATCTGTTGCAACGAGGTGGGATCCATCCATGGCGGAGGGCTTATATTTGCACGCTGCTGCTTCTTGAGAAGCAGCGCTAACCATAATGGCAAAGATGCAGGGAAGGGTGGTTGTAGTGTTTCCGTATGACCCTAGTACCCCATAAATACATGAAGTTATTGCAAGAGCGGAAACAGTCTTACTGTTCCAAAGCTAGGGCGCACTCACTCCTAGCAGTTCGAGCTCGTCCAATCGTTGTCTTGGGATTACTGTCACCATTTCCATCTCACACAAGAAGCCAGCCTCAGACGGCGTGAGGCCAGGTGGCAGTGGTAACGCCATTGTAGTTCTTGGTGCATCTCTAATCAGCACGAAGATGACTTTGCTATGTCTATAGAACGACGCGTTCAGTTCGCGTGTTGCGCGGTGCGATGAAGTGGGTCTCAGCCAATCAGGATGAATGATGTCAATGACTCGCGCTGTCCTAAACCCTGGAATTGTCACATCGCACACATTTCTCTCAAGCTATGTGGAGCTAAAGACTTGGGCATATCAGAAAACCCCTTATCATGTTGCGAACCTTTGCATACGAAATGAGGCGAACATTCCGCATTTCTCGAATTGAGCCTATGATCCTCGCGAATACCAATGGTCATAGCCTTCCCCTGCGCAGAAGTGTAGAAGCGATATTCTGAATTTTTTGAAGCAATGACTGTTCATGTGCTGCATTTACAACATATTAAAGACTCTTTTGCGATCTCTCTGGTACGGCGGCGCGAAGTAATAGAACAGGCCGTTGACGATCGCCGCTGCCATTGGAGCCAACCAGTGGACGTAATGGTATTGCAGTTCCCCTTTTGCCGTCATTAGGCCCAGGCATCGGGCGGGATTGAAGGCTGCATCAGTTCTTAGCTACCGTTTCTACTACAATAGGATCGGTAGTTTTTCGTGATCATCACTTACATAGACCAGTATATCCTTCCCTGACCAAGGCAGAGCTCACCACGCCCAGTGCCAAACTCAACCCAACCACAATTGGGCTAAACGCAGGTCCCAAGGTTCTTGCATTTCTCGGGTCCAGACCAGCCCCGAACGCTAGGAATATACTTGCCTGACTGTACATGTACTCCAACACAAACAGCTGGCCAACGCTTATTGGCGCTGGATTGGGACTCAATTCTCCAACTGTACACCCTGGAATCCATTGATTCGGGAAGAAGTTATCCTCGCCTAATCCAAGCCTCAACCAATACGCTCCAACAATGGCACCGACAGCCTGTGCAATTATGTACAACACTGCCCTCGGCAAGGTACATAAGCCAGCAAAGAAGGTTGCCATTGTAATCGCAGGATTCAAGTGACCGCCACTCGCAGGACCAGCAGCATAGAGAAACAGAGAAAGACCGATCCACGAGGCAAGAGCTCCAAATAATACATTCGCAAGTGGTGGTGTGGTCAAGGTGGTTGCTGTGGATGATACAGATCCCAGAAAGAAAACCATTAAGCAAGTACCCCAGCCTTCGATAATAGCCATTCGCCAATTTTCTCGAATGAAGAAGCCAGAGAGATCCAGACTAGCCTGGAGACTCTGGAGTGGTACCTTCGTTATAAAGCCGTATCAGTGAATCGTTAGACCTCAGCCATCACAAATGGAGAAGGGCGATCTTACAGCGTCTGGCTGGCTTTTGATTGCTTCTTCCCCTCCAAGTGTCGTCAGATCTGCAATAAAGTCCTGGTTTCCACCAACTCTGCCTGCAAAGGGGGCGGAAACTGTGACTAAAGGTAGTCGTCTTCTCAAATCGGCGTGCATCGAAGAGGAGCGGCCTGGTGGGACGGCTTCCTTAGATATGGTGTCCGTCCATTTGCCTTCTTGCAACCCAGATATGCCATCTCTTCCATCCTGCTCAGATGTCATCTTGGTAGCACTTGACGTACAGATTAAGTCGAGGACACAATCAAGGCTACAATGAGATCAATCCCTTGAAGACTACCGGGAGATTAAAAGATATTAGATGTTCGCTCTAAAGAGACACGAGATGAATTAGGGTCAAGTTAACCAACTATCATTGAGCGTTGAGCCGGGAGAGAGTGCTTTCAATGCTAAATACCCTATAAATGGTTAGTGTGCTTGATGTCGCTAAAACCTATCCCCTTTGTCTCTTGAGCTTTGTCTATCAAAGTGAAGCCTGCCTAGTTACCTTAGTCTCTACTACGTGAAACGTGAGGCTGGATGCAGCCTAAGCGACGTCCCTGAAGCCACTGCATGTTCAAGCGGAGCCAGATATGCTGATTATTCAGCGCATTACCATATCAGGGAGGAATATCAAGCCCCAACCCGGGAGGGCAAAGGCGATAGGTTCCCGCAGAACGTTTTTAACAGACATATAAACATATTAAGAATAGCAGTGCATGGTAATGTTTCTGATAAAGTGATACCTCATCACAAGAATACCGGCATGCAACCCTCTATGCGCAGACGTGTTCTAGCCTCGCCGGCCATGCAGAGGTTAGAGCATGATCGCGGATCTCCGCGAGCGCCATGGACCGTGGTATTGGCAATGAAATTGGAAGACAATTGAACAGTTGATAACTGCCCATCATACATATTGTACTGATTTGTCCCATGCAACTCTTGGGATAGTTTCAGTCTTGGACAATTTCGCAGTTGCGAAAGCCATCGAAGCGTTTAAACCATCTTCACACGAAAATGTTGTACATAGGAGCTGTCATCATCACAGTCAACCCCAGTCGTGACATTCTCAATGGCGATATCTTGATACGCGGTGATAAGATAGCAGACATTGGCAAGGACCTTCGTGCAAAGTACCCTGAGGAAGCAGCCACGGAATTACACGGCCGGATCATCATCCCTGGTCTGATCAATACACACATGCACACTGCCCAAACGCTCCTGAGAGGCTGCGCTGATGATCTTGAGCTGGTGTCCTGGCTCTGCGAACGGATATGGCCGCTCCAAGGGAACTTTACACCTGAAGATGGCTACGTGGCAGCCCGACTCAGCATCGCTGAGATGCTCAAGAGTGGCACGACCTGTTTCCTGGAGAGCATGTTCGCAGATCGATACGGCTTCGACGGCCTGTGCAAGGCTGTCAAGGAGAGCGGTATACGAGGGTGCCTTGGCAAGATTGTCATGGACGTCGGTACCTATGCCAGCGATCCAAAGTGGGCGATGCATCCTGGTCTTATTGAGGACCGGGGGACCTCTCTCCTCGGGGCGGTAGCTATGCACGATAAGTGGAATGGCAAGGCTGAAGACAGGATCAGGGTCTGGTTCGGTGCGAGAACTCCCGGCGGTGTCTCAGAGGGCCTGTACCGCGAGATGGCGTCTGTATCGAGGGAGAAGGGCATCCCTATCACGATGCACTGTGCTGAAGCGCCTGCCGACAAGACCTTTTTCGCTTCGCACGGCCATACTGCGATGTCATATTGCGACTCCGTGGACCTCCTAGGTCCTAACACGGTCCTAGTCCACATGGTCCACCTAGACAATAGTGATATTGACAGGCTTGCAAAGACCGGTACGAACGTAGTACACTGCCCATCCAGCAACACAAAATTAGCTTCTGGAATCTGCAGGGTTCCCGATCTTCTAGCCTCAAAAGTCAACACCTCCTTAGGGACAGATGGTGCACCCTGCAACAATACCTGCGATATGCTGCAGGAAATGCGACTTGCAGGGATCTTGCACAAGGTCTCGACGATGGACCCGACTGCAGTACCTGCCGAGATTGTCATGGAGATGGCTACAATCAAGGGGGCAAAGGCACTTGGCTTAGAGGATAGCATTGGCAGTATTGAAGTGGGGAAGAAAGCCGACTTTGTCGCGATCGACATGCGTGCGGTGCATCTACAGCCTTTCTCCAACCCAGTGTCTGCTGTTGTCTACAGCGCTACTGGCCGAGACGTTGAATTGGTCGTTGTGAACGGTAATGAAGTTGTGAGAAACGGCAAGTTATCGACGATGGATGAGGAAGCCATATGGACAGAGGCTGCGAGGAGGTCGAAAGAGGTGGTTGGTCGAGCAGGTCTGAGCCGATCTGTTGGGTCTCGGTGGCCAATTCTATAACGGGTACGATTCACAACGCCTGTTCATGTCGTGGGGCAGACCAAAAGTTTGAGATGATCTATCTTTATGATGTGTTATAAGTATTCTGAAAGACTAAATCATACACTTTGAATCAGGCAACGTGACTACCATATGCCTTGGCTCCAAAATGAAGCGTTTGTTCTCTCAACATTCCGAACCTCTCAAGTCCACGACTGGTCAACTAGTTGGGAGTGATCAAAGTTCAGTCAGCGGCCCTCTCATCAAGCCCGGGCTTCGTTATCGCATCATCTTCCTTCGATCTCAACAAAGCGTATGTCAGCCAGTGCGGCAGACCTCTCATGATGACTGGGATCATCGTCAAATCACCAGGTAAGATGATCTGTCCACCCTTACAGCTCAAGACTTGGTTTACAACGGCATTGCTCACGATCGTCGGGTCGATGATCTGTGCCTTGCCAGCCAGTTCATCCTTGAATTTTGCAGTCATTGGTGTTGCTGCGAAAGTTGGGTGAACGATGGTGCATTTGACCTCCGGTGTCTTGTGGATGACACGCAGCTCCTGTCTTAGAGTCTCGTGAAGGGCAAGCACCGCCACCTTGGAGCTGCAGTAAGGTCCCATCGAAGATGTACCACAGAAGGCAGCCATGCTGGCCATGCTTACAATTTGGCCTTTCTTGTCTGCTACCATAGCAGGCAGGAAAGCTTGGATGGTCCAGTAGTGGCTGATGGTGTTGACTTCGAAGATCTTGCGAATGGCAGACTCGCTGGCTTTCACTAAGGTGTGATTGAACCCAACACCAGCATTGTTAATGAGGATCGAAGGGTTGCCGTGCTCCTTGCGAACACGTTCGGCCAAGGTGAAGACTGCATCACGAGAGGTGACATCGCACTGGTAGTAGTGAATCTTGCTGTTGCCTTGCAGTCTGGCTGGCATGGCCTCGGCAATGTCGATGGAAATGACGGTAAGGCCTCTCGCAGCGAACGCCTCCGACAGAAGACAGCCAAAGCCACCAGCACCGCCAGTGATCAAAACGATCTCCTGTGGCCAGTTATACCTGGCCTTTTCAGATCCAAGGCGCATGTTATCCTGTGCGAGGATGGAGAGAGCATTGTGGACTTGACGGGCAATACCAAGACCAAGTAACACCTTGAGGACAGTGATGCCTCTTGCGATTCCCTTGGAGCTTAGATATTTACTCAATTGGTCTAGTAAAGGCCTTCGGACGCTGTCGGGTGCAGTTGTCAATGCCCATGTAAGCGTGCCAGTGACCGCCGGCGAGAGCAGTGGGATCTTCAATGCTCCAAATGAAAGGAACCCAACAGCGAAGGCAGATGCGACTGGTGCGGCAAACGCTCGATCGAGTGCCATTCTGGCGATTTTGTGATTTGAGGGTTTCAAGTTGTATTGTGAAATACTACATCCCGCACAAAGAACAGGTGTCTGGTGTAATCCGTCACTTGGATACACTCGATCCAATGCAGGTTCACAGTAAGCAACGATTGGCAACACTAATGGTTCCGTGAGCGGTACGTTAGATCTATTGTAACTAATCCAAGTATTTATTTTGTTGTTCCCCTCAACTGGAGGCGCGGTGGACGATCACATGGTGGGCCAGTCATGCTATCTGCGATGCTGTTCTCCGCACTTAGTACAGAACGGAACACTGCATTGCCGTGGTGTCTTGAGACGAGGCAAGTGTGAACTGCGGTTTTGCCTCGGTACATTCATCGATAGACGGCAGGCGTGTCAATTGGGCGGACCCGCTGCCTCAGGAACCGGCTCGTATGGGGAAAGCTTATTGACTTCTTAGCGGGCGACTTCATACACACGTGATCTGGCGTCAATTTCGTACTAAATGCTTGTACTTAGAGAAGGATACTGTCGATGCAAGAGGTACACGGAGGGCAAATCCCATTTAAACTGTAGGGACTTGTATCATATGTCTGGTAGTGTAAGACCGGCGTCACTGCTATCGCCTACATTGACACCTTTCCTATACCCATGCCTTGATGGAACCTGGATCCGTGCAAGGACATGCACATCGCGACGAATACTGAGGAGCATCAGCACTACAGTTGCTGGTAAACCACCTGTCGACATCCATCAATATGACCATCTAGACCCAAGCCCACCAGAATATACAACGAACCTATTCACGGACTCTACAACCCTTACACTGCATGCCGGGAGCGGTGGGCATGGCTGCATTTCGTTCTTGCGGGAGAAGTACATCGCTAATGGTCCTGCAAACGGCGGCGATGGTGGGACTGGTGGCAGCATCTACATACAGGCAGTTGGAGGGGAGACATCGTTGCATAAGTTGGCAAGAAGGAGCATCTTGAAGGCCGGCAGGGGAAAGAATGGGCAGGGCCGTTTGAAAGGGG
Source organism: Polychaeton citri CBS 116435 (assembly GCA_010093785.1). Taxonomy (NCBI): domain Eukaryota; kingdom Fungi; phylum Ascomycota; class Dothideomycetes; order Capnodiales; family Capnodiaceae; genus Polychaeton; species Polychaeton citri. Next base: position 177,122 of record MU003796.1, read on the forward strand.
GCTCAAGAGGAGAGGACCTCCTGGTGACTGTGCCTGTGGGAACAGTCGTTCGAGAGGTATGGAGGAAAGATCCTGTAGCGGAGGAAGAGGCTTTGGATTGGGAAGAGAGGCGAGCGCGACGGCGACGGAAAGGTAAGGGCAGAGACATGAAAGATGACGAGAACAATGAGCCTCTCGATCCATCTGAAGATCAAAGCAGTAGATGGAGGAGGGACAAGTGGCTGTTGTACCCTGGAGCGCTGCCCTCGTGGTTCTCATCGGCCGATTTTCCCGCCCTGCCTCGACCGCGACGCAGTAACCTCGCCATGTCCCAGCCTCCGGCGCCCATCAATCTCGACCTTGACAAGCCAATGGACACGCCTATGCTCCTAGCAGCAGGCGCAATGGGCGGACTGGGCAATCCCCACTTCGTCACAAAGTCCATCATGCGGCCTAAATTCGCCACCAAGGGCGACGAAGGGATGAAGGTCCAGCTTCAGCTTGAACTAAAGCTACTCGCGGACGTTGGACTTGTCGGTCTACCCAATGCAGGCAAGAGCACACTGCTCCGCTCGCTTACCGGATCTCGAGCTCGAGTAGGCGATTGGGCGTTCACCACGCTCTCGCCCAACATCGGCACGTTTGTGCTGGACAACTATCGTGGGCGGCCATCCATCCACACCAACGGTAGCAGCAAGGAACCGCGTACCAACTTCACGATCGCCGACATTCCCGGCCTGATCGAAGACGCTCACCAGGACCGCGGCCTCGGACTGGGCTTCCTCCGCCACATCGAACGAGCAGCGGTGCTCTGTTTCGTTGTCGATCTGGGCGCGGGCGATGCAGTGCAAGCCCTCAAAGGCCTTTGGAAGGAGGTCAGCGAGTATGAGATACTGCGCGAACGTGAAGTCAATGCTGAGAGCGAACGGGCGACGGAACACACTGAAGGCGTGATCCCTTCCTCAGCCCCTTCCAATCATTTCGCCTCTGGTGAGGAGGAACTGCTCGCTGCAAGCAATGCCGAAGGCGGAAGTGCGACGAGGCGACAGAGAGAAGAGGACATAGTGCTTGATCCTCAGGTTGGCAGACAACTGCCCAAGCTTTCCCTACCACCCATCAGCTCCAAGCCATGGTTCGTCGTCGCCACTAAAGCAGATCTGCCTAGCACCCAGGAGAACTTTGTGCGGCTGCAGCAGTACGTAAACGATGTCGAGGCTAGTGTGGTGCCGCATCCTTCTGAGAAAAAGAATGCATGGAGGAAGAAACTGGCTGCCCTGCCTGTGTCTGCGGTGAACAGAGAGGGTGTGGACGGCATACCCACGCTTGTGCTTGAGCTTCTGGACTAGATTTTGGCGATATTGTATGAACACGTTCAGAGAGTTGTATTGCTAGACTGTACTAAAGCGTAGTCTCTTCAAGGAAATGTGACTGAACAAACTACCTTATATGGAAAATATACAGATTGAGGATTGATGAGAGCAAGCTCAATACGGACTCATGACCATATTGGTTGATCAGTCCTTGGTGATTACAACAGCTTTATCTGTACATGTATAGGTCCAGCATGCGTTACATCGTAGAAGTACGTTGGTCAGAAACAGATCCCTCCCGTAACACCAAGCTCGAAAGCATTTTCTATAAAAAAAAAAAAAAAAAAGAGACACTCTATGTGTGATGCTGTTATGCCGGACGGCTTTGCTCAATGCTCTATCGCTTAGACCTGAACCAACCCTGTCTACCATTACCATCACTGCCAGCCACGCCAGCACTACCTTCCCAAGCCTTCTTCGAGCCCCGCTTCTTCCCTCTCTTTATATCCCTCCTGCTAGCGCAGCAGCACAGCAGGCACAGCTGGATGATCCAGGCGATGATGGCGGTAGCGGCTGCGATCCACATGTATGCGAACATCTGGATGCCGATCTGGGCGCGGATGTTGAGCTGCGTGGCCGCCGTGACCGCGTTCTCCATGATGATGAACATGACGGTCGCGATGATAGTAGCGACGGTGGTGAAGAGGGCGGCGAGGAAGGTGAAGATCATGATGGGCAAGGTGCCCCACCTGGTGAAGACCGTGAGGGGTTGCAGGAAGATGAGGACGAAGGTCAGGCAGGCACCGGTCAGGAACAGGCCGAACATCCAGTGCGAGACCACGCGGATCAGGTCGAGGATCTCGTTGATCTGCTGGGGCAAGGCGACTGTCAGGTGCAGACCAGGTTAGCTCTGTGGACATGCCATGTATGGGAATGGGATCTGGGTGAGCACATACTCGTCGCGCCAGCAAACAGCTCGCTCTTGATGATCTCGACCGGATTGAACCAGTACAGGGTCTGGGTCGGCCCACATCTCGTCACGCCCTGGTCATTGTAGCCTTCACAGAAATTCCATAGCCCGACCTGGTAGAAGTCGTGCAGACCGAGGGTCTGGGCAATGCTGTTGATGAGGTTGAAGTTTGGCACGCTGACGGGCACAATGTCGGAAACGTTGATATTGATGAAGTAGATGTTGTTCAGGGTCTTGTTGTTTGTACGGGTGTTGCCAATCTCGACCAGGATGAGGAAGACTAGGGAGATGACGAGGAAGAAGCTGGCGATGAGGGACCAGATGAAGCGGGTTCGCGTCGCTCGCTTGATCTGCTGCTTCGTAGGGTGGGCGTAGGCGGCCGAGTTGGGGCGTGAGTTGTTGGTCAGGGTGTCATCGCTCGACTGCCTGTTGTCGGCGGGATTGCTATTGTCTGCATCGTGGACGAAGTCGTCGTCGTTGCTGTCCACCTGGTCCCGTTTCTTCCGCCCGAACATTGTGGGCTGATATTGGATCCTGCCTTGGGGCAATGGAGTGATACGGCGGGCCAGGCACCACAAGCACCAACTACACAGTCCTGAGGGGAAAAGTACTAGTAGTGTGGGAAGGGTAGGGAGCAGGATGGCAGATGCAGACGGATTGGACAGCAACGCAACTATTCACTAAGAGAAGAGGAGAGGGAAGTGGAACAGAGATGTAGATCCCTACAGGGGCGGCAACGACCCATCCCCAAGCAACATGAGAATCTGGAGAGCAGTATGGAGATTCAGGATGGCGAAGCAGAACTCGGAGGCTCTAGCGCAAGGACTTGCACGCCAGCAGCATCATCGTCCTCATCATCTGGCCCTAGCTCTAGCGTGGCAAGTCGAAGGGGACGCCGCCAGCATTCGATCCGATGCAGTACATCTGATAACTCACTCGATGCAGTGCGGCACTATGGTGGAGGTACTGTTGCTTGCCTGCTGAGATCCGCGCTGGCTACCACCACCACCACCACTACTATTGCGACTGTCACGACTCCTACCGCTGCTACTACTACTATCACTAGGTGGATATTTTCCGGGCCGCGCAAGCTATGGCAGGCGACGTCATTCAGGCTGCATAGGCTGCCCAGACGGGCTGTAGGTACAGCAAGCAGGGTGCTGGCTAGGCAGGGAGGCCCCTGTCGCTGGGCAAGCCGCTGTTGTCACCGCCAATGCCTGAGACATTGATGTCTGATGCCTAGGGAAATGCCCGCGGAACAGCCTTGCTGCTGGCTGCCCACTGCCCACCAGGTGGGTTCCCAGTGGTGTCCAATTTCTGCACATCCTGCAACACCAATCACTGCTGGAAGCGCACTAGCAAAGGCCTGCACACGCTTCCACAGCTTCCGGCTGGACATCGACGTCGAGTCGAGGCCACACACGTTCCTGCATCCGGCCAGCGTCATCCAGATTGAGGCTCTGCACGGTCAGGGTGAGAGCGGCAGCCATGCTCAACGCGGCGCTCGAGTGGCTTGCGCGGCTCACACAGTAACGTAACGTAGGGTAGAAATAAGGAACTCGAGCAGTGCGTATGTACGGTGCTCTACATCGGTACTACACCCTGGACGGCACACGCCTAGGGCATCTACTGTGCCTAACAAAGTAAATCGCGGCCACTGACAATCGAAATACTCTACTGCCCCAACGACGTCATGCCTACACTCCCACGAGGCTCGCCCGGCTCCTAGCTTCGGAGGGAACGGTCTCGAGTGCCTAGCTACTATGGATGTGCCGCCGTAGTAGTGGTGGCAGCGGGTACAGTAGTGAAGACGCCAATATCTGCAGTTTTTGGTTTGTGACGGCCTCTGTCTTTCTGCACGCCTAGCCTAACGTTCGGCATTCTTTGCTGTCTACCTAGCTAGTTGCTGTACACGGGAGGTGATGCTCTGGGCATATCGACCCTCTTTCCTCTCTTCCTCCAGCACTGGCTTTCCGTCTTCTCTATAACCCAATACCGACAAGGAACTAGACGTCTTCTTTCACTACACAGGAATACCTGTGCTATTTCTCTCTAGCGAGCCACCATGCTGCCTCGCTCGATATGGCTGCTATGCCTTGCAGCTGTAGGCACAACGGCTCAATCAGACTCATCGTCTTCCGCTTCCACCTCGAGTAGTGGTGATTCGAGCGCGACTACCGCTTCCTCATCAGGTTCGAGTGCATCTGGCAGCGGCAACGACGTGGTCGAGGTCATCGGGACCGACTCGCGATCCTTCTCGACCGTCACCACCAACATCCCCACATCCGACTTCGCTGGGAGCCAGTATACCTACCTTACTGTCAGTGGGCAGTCTACCGTCACTTCAATCCACAGTGCCGGCAATGCCTCCGCAACCGGCTCGTCCACAGACTCGCAGAGCAGAGTTTCGAGCACCTCCGTCACCCTCACCCAGATTGCCGGTTCCACGCCTTCGAGCAATGGCACTGCCACGACGAGCAGTTCCATCAGCACCGCTGCTGCCCCTACAAACACCATCCCCTGTAACAACTACCCAGAGCTGTGCAACCGCCAATACAGCAACATCACAGAGGTCTGCAGCCATAACAGTGCCTTTGCCCTGAAGAACAACGCAGGCAGCAACCAGATGTACCCAATCGTCGACCAGCTGAATGACGGCATCCGCATGCTGCAGGGAGAAACTCACTATGTGAACGGGACAATCTACAACTGCCACACCACATGCGAGCTGCTCAATGCAGGGACCTTGCAGGCCGAACTGGACATTGCCGCGCAGTGGCTTAGCGAAAACCCCTATGAGGTCCTTACCTTCCTCGTCGTCAACAGTGACTTCAGGGCGGTTGAAGATTACATCTCTGCCGTCCAAGGTAGCAGCATCACCCAATACCTCTATACCCCAGAGTATGTCCCCCAGCACCGGGACCAATGGCCAACCCTAGCGGAGATGATCCTCCGCAACCAGCGGTTTGTCCTGTTCATGGACTACAATGCCAACCAGACCAGTGTTCCCTACATCCTGGACGAGTTCACGCACATGTGGGAGACCCCATTTTCACCTACCAACCAGTCCTTCCCCTGCACCCAGGAACGTCCGCCCAACCTCCCTGTCGACGAGGCAAACAACACCTACATGTACCTTGCCAACCACAACCTTAACACAGCCATCAGCCTGGGTGCGCTCGGATTGGGCACCGACGAGACGATCCTCATCCCTAACACCGCGGAGATCTACGAGACCAACAGCGCAAGCGAGGATTTCGGTGCCCTTGGTGCCATGGCCATGAACTGCAGTCGTAAGTCATCCTTCTCAACGCTTGACCCCCATGTTTGCGCGCTTCACTAACGTACCGCCCGTTCAAGAAATGTGGGCACACCCACCAAACTTCCTGCTGGTCGACTACTACAACCTCGGCAGCCCCAACAACGGTTCTGTTTTCGAAGTCGCTGCTCGCTGGAACAACGTCACCTACAACCGTCCATGCTGTGGAGCGGAGGTGAGCGCCGCCCCAGTCATTGCCAGTCAGCGTGCAAGCCTCGGCGCCCTTGCTGCTGCTGTACTCGTCGCAGTCACTCTCAGCTGGTGACAAGACGGCGACCAGTGAGAACCGTACTGCTATTGCTTTCTTGTAATACTATTCCCCGCGTGATCAGGAGGCATCCAGTTGCGCCATTCTTGGTTTGGAGTTCAGAGTCTTGCATTTGCAGAGCGTGAACAGCGTTGGGAAGTACATAATGCGTCCGGCGTTTGGTCAAAAGAGAGTGGGCGTCTTCAATTGGGTTGGCTTTGCATGGATCCCCTTGGCATCCTATCGATCAGGCGCACGAGTATCATGATGTACGTAATCTTGTGGAAGGAACAATTACAATTTCCTTGCCAGTCACACTGAGAGTACGCAGCACTTGACCTGTATTACAACAACTGGCACTACACTAATCGAAACCCATTCTGATAGGTGCTGAGGGTACGTGGTAGAATGGGTCATATTACCCTCGTGATTGGAGTATCAACGTCCGTTTCATCAGGAACGTTGGCGTTGCTCTAGTCTATGTGCCGATCATCTCGTTGATCTATCAATACCCTCTCTATTCGCCAACCGGTTGGCCGCTTCTGATAAAGGCGAAGCCACGGGCAATCGACGTAGATGCCTACTCTGCGCCTCTCGCCGACTCCTTGCCAAACCAAGGGATCCAGCCCATCAGATTGTTCGTGGTCACGCGCGAAGGCGCATCCGTGGAGAGTCCTTTGGGATCCGAGCCCTTCCAGATCTTCAGCTGGATACGATCGGCGATCTTCTCTTCTGTCTTGGTGCCTCTTTGCAGATCCAATGCATCATCAGTCTCTTCCTGGGTAGAACTTGAGCGGGGGATGGCGGTCCACTGCACCCACCAGCCGCGGTTGGACTTTGTGGCTCGCTCGAGCTCGTTTCTACGGATACTGATGAGGCAGTTGATGACTTGGTGGTGTGCGTTCAGAGCGTCCAGTCTCGTCCAGGAGGTGGTTGGCGACGACGAAGTGGGAGACGTTCTAGGGCCTGCCGGGTCTGGAATGTCTGGCAATGTGGAATGGACTGTGAGTTGCTGCAGGTCGTGGCAGATGGTATAGTTCTGCTGCTGAGGTGTGTGTGGCTGAGGCTTCGTGGACCGTAATAGAGGCTTATGGATCGGTGCAAGCGTGTTGTGGAGCTGCTTGTAGAACCCTGCATACGCGAGAGAAGACGTCCGTTGTTCGAAGAGGAAGCAATAGACGAACGGCCTTCTTGCGTAGATCAGGACGCGCAGACGCCGCCATGTCTTGCTCCCAGTACTCTCGTACGACACGTCATCGAAGGGATTGCTGCTCGCGTTGCCACTACCGGGGGTGTCTAGCTGATCTTGCGGCTTCACTTCGACCTGAAGGGTCCTAAGGATTGTCCTGGGTCCGCCAGTCTGGTCCTGCAAGCTGCTGTCCGTGATTTCTGCGTCTTCTTGTAATTCTTCAAGATCGCCCGTCAAGCCTACAAGAAAGTAACCCATATTCTCCTGTCTCGCTTGGTGAGCAAGTTGGTGCGCTGCATTCATATCTCCCTTATTGCTACGAGACTGGTCTGGCCGTCGTCTTCTCCGGCGCTCTCTGTGCGGATTATCGCGTACTGCAAACGCGCGATCACCATAGGTGTAGATATGTTGCAACCATAGCGATACGTTCCTCACAGACGATCTTGAGACACGCTCAGAACTCCCAGCGAACACGACACCGTCAGCTACCGCTGGCAACTTTCCACCACCAATCCAGTCTTGTAAGGGTTTGGACCGCTTTGATGTTGTATCGTTGGGAGCGTTTGTCATGGATGTGGCTTGATCGCCAAACTTTGACACAATCACGTCGACCAGCCCATCCGTACGCTGGACCAGGTCTTCCAGAACTGCGCGTTCACCACTACCGTGCTCTTCCTCTCCGACTCCAATACCCAGTTCACCGCTGGCGGCGAGTTTGATCGCCGAGAATGCTTCAACAGCCGGGCTACCATGCAACAGTACGTCCCACGTCTTGCAAAAACGCAGCCAGTATCTCTCCAGAATTCCGCAAAACTTCTCCCTCGACATCCGGACGTACAGGTCACTGAGGGAAGGGCCGTGATGCAGACCGAACACATAATGCGCCTGTAAGACCTGCTGTAGTAGCAATGGAGACGGGCTTACTTCGCGTGAAGAATACTCTACAGCGGGACTGGCATCTTCCTTGTCTGGCTCATTGTTGCTGCTGCTGCTATTGGCGTTCACGTTCAAGGACGTGGGTGCTTTGGGCAATTGTGTGAGTTTGATGGAGGCGACGATCCACCAGCCCTTCTCTATTTCATGCATGAGGATGCGTGCCTTCTCTGTCTCCGCATAGTCTACCGCATCACCATCAGAGAAAGTACGCCCGAATTCGATCATCCCCTGCGCCAGTCCAATTTGTCTCAGCTTCTCGTTCTCTTCCTCTCGCGCCTCGTTTTCTCCAACCGGGCTGGCACCTTTCCTGTGCGCCTCATACTGATCGCGAGAGTAGTAGAAGACAAGCTGATCTCGGAATGTTTCGTCTGTTGGTCCTACAGAGGGGTTGTAGATGGCGAGGAAGGAAAGGTGTGCGGGGATGATCGACTCATGTAACTTTTGCAGGCTCATGTAGGATATAGGTAGCTGACCGAGCCTGTGACGGCGCCGGTCCTTAGTTGAGTGCAGTGTAGAGAAAAGAGTCCGTGTGACATAGCTGGGAATCCTGTATTGACGACGTCAATGGCACGCAATAATAAACAGCTTATTACTAGGAACAATAAGACTGGGAAGGTACGCAAGTAAGTCTAGTTGACAGAAGTCGATGCTTTGCGTCACTTTTAGGTCATATGCATCTCCTCGTGTAAAGACTTGATTCGCGACATTATTCTGTATACCTGGCTAAGTGTATCGACATGTGCGCATGTCCTTGCTACATTGACTTTGATTACTCTCTGATAGCATTACCGTGAGTTCTGGCAAAACGCTAGCCCATGGACTTATCGTGTGGTATCGCAGATTGATCGACGAAATGCGACTCTTTGAGTCTTGTATCCACCGATTTATAACACAGCTGCCTCTCACCAAATCCATCATGAGGAACATTTGCGTTACTCCAAGTGTTTTTGTTTTCTGTCTGATGTTCCTAAACCTTCCCATGATGATGACTGCTCCATACTCATGTAGACCGCAAGACAGTCCGGTTGCCCAACTATATCATTCGAAAGAACTCGAATATTTGCAAGCGTACTCCCGATGGCTGCGTTTGTTATGTTGCTGTCAATGCGCATTATCGCCATTCCTGCTAGCTACCACTCTTTCCAATTGCTATACTCCGACAATGAGTTATGAGACCTTGCACCAGCTGAGTGTGAATGGTGGTTGTGTCAACTCAAGCGTGCGGTATGATAATGTTCCAATTTGTTGCTCCACCTCTAGACTGGAGGCACCTAGCCATGCATGCGTATGCACTCAAACATAACTTCCTTTTCGATCAAGGAGTTGCGTCGATCTCACACCACGTCCAAACTCGCTTCCAGGGTTGCAGCCTCCTTGCTGACAGGCAGGTGAAGGATTGGTTGGCAAGACGAATCGCGTTGTAGCTATAGGGTGGAGAGACGCGATAGGCGACCACTCCTTACCTTGGACATCATCTGCCAGTGCGTCGTGAAGCAGAGACCTTTGGGCCGTCAGCATCCATTGTGCGTCTGTGATGTATCCTCAATTCGGACGGTGTTCCGTCTGAATCCCGAGCACAGTGAGCAAACGGGCCGTGCCTCCCGCAAATGCACAGTCGAGGCGCGACTTCCATTCTGGGAACGAAGCCTAGTTGATTCAGCCAATCTCTATCACTCGTTCAATTACAACATCCATCATTTAGGCAGGGTCAACATCTCTTGTCGCGCATACTTCTTCCACGCCATAGTATACATACCTTGAAGCCTGGTTGATACTCTTGGCGTGACCGCACGAACGTCACTTACTGGGCTCCGGCTTCAGACGCCGACATATCTCAATTAATATGAGTGTTATTCTGTGTACAGGTGAGCCATCGCAGCATGTCTCCAGGATAATGTGGAGCCTCCAGCTAAGTGATTTGCTCTAGCCGGGTATGACCATACTATTAGGTAAGACAAAACTATCTCTAGATCATCTCCCACTTCATCACCAGTCGTGCAGGTTCCACAAGGCTATATTCAAAACTGCAGCCAGACAGAGTAGCAAGAAACGGTGTCCAGCAGATCACTTTAACATGGTAGCGGCAACCCCAAGATGGAAGCCTTTTTAAAAAAAAAATTACGATGGAGCCTTTTCTGGTTGTTGTCCAGCACTGAAGACTGCTTGATCCTGTGAACAGTATCAATGACCTATTGATGCCGCTTCTCGACCGAGGCTAAGCTGGTTCGGTTTGGCAATGACTACCATATAATGCACAAATGATGGATTGCCAATGTGACTCAAGGGATGAGCCTGGGAGTTGAACCGCAAGCTGCTCAGGCACGCTCGACTAAGCCATCAACGATCCAACGATATTGGCAATTAGGGACTTGACAATAGAGCTGACAGCCTTGTCCAGGTTTTGGGAGGCATTATCCGGCATATGCTCCCGGACTATACCACATCCCGACTCGCAAGTCAACAGGCTGTGCATCTCCCCAGACAAACGCTTCCTTGCTGCAGCTGGCCACCATACCGTCAAATTATACGACGTGAGGTCTACAAATCCAGCCGCTGTGCTGACCTTCGAGGGTCACACTGGGAACATTACGGGTGTACAGTTCCATTGCGAGGGTAAATGGATGGTGACAAGCTCAGAAGACGGTATCTTGAACGGAGTCTTTGCAACGTGATAGAGGCAACAACACTCTGCTAACTATGATATGCAGGAACTGTAAAGATTTGGGACACCCGTAGCGGGCACATCCAAAGGAACTACTCACATGGCGTTCCAGTAAATGACGTGGTCATACATCCAAACCAGGGCGAGCTCATCTCTTGCGATCGTGGAGGCAACGTGAGGATCTGGGATCTAGGAGAGAATAGATGTTCACACCAACTCGTTCCTGAGGAAGACAAGTCAGTCGCATCGGTGACGGTTGCTACTGATGGGACTCTGCTCTGCGCAGCAGTGAGCAACAGCGTGCATGGAGCCGTTTATGTTTGGCGTCTCATCACAGTCAGGGACGTGACGAGTCTCGTGCCCGTAACAAAATTCACTGCACATGGGACTTACATCACGCGTGTCCTGCTCTCACCGGATGTACGTCTACTTGCAACCTGCTCAGCAGACCATACCGCTAGAATATGGGCAGTCGATCTCGAGGGTGCGCAACGGCCACCAAGCATGGCCAATGGGGTCTCAGGCCAACAAGCGAATGGCGACGACGATGGGTCAGAAGAGCCACAGGCATTTCCGCTTGTCAACGAGCTTGACGGTCACCAACGCTGGGTCTGGGACTGCGCCTTCTCGGCAGATTCTGCATATCTTGTCACGGCTTGTAGCGATCACTACGCGCGATTGTGGGAGCTCCAGACCAAGCAGATTATCCGGCAATACAATGGTCACCACAGAGGTGCAGTCTGCGTCGCCTTAAACGACTATTCCGAAACAAGGTGAAGGAACTCACCTTTCGCGGCGGAATATGAACCAGGATCCCGTTTTGCAAGTTGGTTGCAAATGTATCAGCAAATGAAGAGTGTAGGCAGGATCTTGCACGTCTAAGACGCCTGCCGTTTGAAAGCATGTAATTTAGCGAGGCGTTCAAAGAGACACACCTTGTGGCTTCAGAAGTACTGAAGGCTGCTAATACTACCTGTCTGGACTAGTCTGAACCATCCCATGTGCAAACTCGTATCACGTACTCAAGGAGCGTGCTGTGCGTGCAGTGGTCCTCGATGTAACCAAAGTGGTTGCTACCACGATATATGTCGCCGTGAACACCCCGCCACGTTGTCACATGCAGTCGTTTTAGATACGCGAGCCCATAGGGCCAGTCAGGTACCATGCAATAACGCAAAGCTTTGGGGCGATTCGACTTTCCTAGAGTGGACAATACTTTGATGCGTATCACATATCCAAGGACGCTCGCTCCATCAACTCGACTTCCAGCAAGAACACCTTTGCGCCCTTCACCATTCACTCGAGCAACACCTTTTGCAACCATGGCGCCTGCAGGTAGAGTCCCCCCAACACCAACCTGTTATACTTCACATGACCACTGTTGAGCCTTCATATCAACATCTCCAGTACAGACACCACATCTACCAAGCCCCAGCCGATTGTGATCTCCGGGCCCAGTGGTAGCGGTAAATCTACCCTGCTCAAGCGCCTCTTCGACGCGTACCCTGACCGCTTCGGCTTCAGCGTCTCACACACAACGAGGCAGCCGCGGCCTGGTGAGCAGCATGCCCGCGAATACTACTTTACCGACCGCGACAGCTTCCTGGCCCTGGTGAAGGATAACGGGTTCATTGAGCATGCGCAGTTTGGCAGCAATCTTTACGGCACCAGCGTGCAGGCGGTCAAGGACAGGCAGGCAGAGGGGAAGATCTGCATTTTGGATATCGAGATGGAGGTATGTGGACGATTTTAAAAGGCTGCTGTAATAACGTCGTGTGACACTGGGGCGGCGTAGCTGACAAGATGGCATTGCGACAGGGCGTCAAACAAGTGAAGAAGACTGATTTGAAGCCTCGGTTCCTATTCCTACAGCCACCCAGCGTCGAGATCCTTGAACAAAGATTGCGCGGCCGTGGTACAGACAAGGAGGAGGCTATTCTGGAGCGACTGAGGCAGGCAGACAAGGAGATTGAGTATTCAAAGACACCCGGTGTACACGACAAGATCATCGTGAACGACGACCTTGAGAAGGCTTGGGTTGAATTCAAGGCATTCTGCGTACCTGAAGACGCTACCAAATGAAGATCGGATACGATAACGCAAGTAGCTGAGTTTAGCAAGATAATTGGGTGAGTTGATTGGGCCAAGCCCTTTTGCATGATTTAAAAGTTGTGATCAGGAATACGGCAATAGAGGACCAAAAAACAATTCATGAAGCAGTTGGTAGACAGGTTTGGTGGGACTACGTATGCATGTGCTTAGGGTTGAAGTACAAAAAACATGATACTGGCTCCGAGAAACGTCAGTCGAAAGGCAGTGATTCCATGACATCTAGGAAAACAACGTAGAGCAAGGTGCGAGCTCATGACACGTCTCATCTCCGCGACATCGCAAGTGATCTGCATATCACCACATGGATAAATGAGATGTGTGCCTAAAAGCGAACCCGTCAGTCCCCTTCCCTCTCCAAGAGAGAGACATAAGAACGCCGGGATTAGAAAGGCTCAGAGAGGATTCGGTCTTGGTCACTCGGGAATGTGTATTATCCACTTTGGTATGTTAACGCAGGATAAAACAAGGGTATTTCTGGACCGTGGTATCATGAAGAGAAAAGAAAGAAAGGCAGAGTTTGAGATGAAGGATAAGATATTTTGCTTCCAGCGGCGTTGCCAAGACTCGAGAGGCAACGTTAGTAGGATATCTGGCCTCAGGCTAGAACACCGAACGACGCGGCGCGGGATAGCTCGTTTGGAGTACATAATAACGTGTACAAGCTGAAACAGAGCAGGTGCACGCCGCATACACAGCCTGCATTGCTTGATTACATTTCGGTCTTTCTACTCGACACCTGGCTTTATCAATGTCCTTTGCAATTAAAGTCTGACTCGGTTTTTGATGTGTTGTATTGCCCTTGTCATCTTTGTATTGCGTTGCATCTCCGAACCATGTCTGCGGTAATCTCGCAAGATCCCACGAAGATTGGTAAGTGGTATCAAATCTAATGTTGGAGAAGGCTTCGAATTAGGGCCCAGAATGTCGATTGACACTATAGATATAGCTGCGAAGAAGAAGAACAAAAAGAACAAGAAGAAGGGGAACGCAAACAAGCAGGACGATGGAGCTCTAGACCAAGCCAATGGCACGAAGAACGGCGAGGATGAGGATGATGTAGAGGACGAGCAGGAAGCTTCAGAAGCGGCTACAAGAAATGGAAGTCAACAGGACATTGCGCCGTCTGTGGATGCAACGGATGCTGAACCCGGAGACACCACCGCGCGACTCGATGCAATGCAAGCAGAACGTGACAATCTTCGTGCAGAAGTCACCCACTTACGGCAACAACTCGAATCCATACAGCAAAAGCATGACGACGATTTGAGTAGTATGAAGGAGGACCTAGAAACGACGCAGCAGGACAAGGAGCACGCTGAGGATCAGTACAGGAATCTGCTTGGAAAAGTCAACACCATCCGTTCACAGCTAGGCGAGCGTTTGAAAGCGGATGCTGCGGAATTGGAGGAAACGAGAAACCGGATTGAGGAGCTGGAAAGCAATAACACAATAAGTAAAGAGGAGAATGAACGGCTCCACGAACAGGTGGCTTCGCTTAATTCACAACTCGACAGTCAGAATTTGGAGGCGGAGACGCTGAGGTCGAGAACAAAACTCTCCACGTCAAACTGGGCTAAAGAGCGGGACGAGTTAGTGTCCAGAGAGGCGTATGTCAGGGAAGAGTATGAAGTGGCCAGGCAGGCTATGCAGGATTGGGAGATTCTGGCCACGGAAGAGCGTTCGAGGCGTGAGGTGCTGGAAGAGCGCTATGCAGAGTTGGAAGATCGCTTGAACAGTTCCCAAGAAGCCTACGAGCGCATGAAGAATGAGTCAGACACCCAGAGTAATGCTGTGGATGGCTTACAGAGAGCGCTCAGAGAGCTGCAAGAAGAACGGAAGCGAGAACTACGGGAGATGGTTGAGCAATCTCAAACCCAGCTTGATGAGATGAAGAAGCAGGCAAAGGACGCTGAAGACGCAGCCTCGCAACTAAAGCAACAACTAGAAACCACCCAGAGAGAGCTAGACCGCGCTTTACCTTTTGAAAAGGAAGTTAAGGAGAAGTCACTGCAGATAGGCAAACTGCGCCACGAAGCCGTCATCCTGAACGATCATCTTACAAAAGCTCTTCGCTTCCTAAAGCGAGGCAAGCCCGAAGACAATGTCGACAGACAGCTTGTCACAAACCACTTCCTGCACTTCCTACACCTTGACCGTAGCGACCCAAAGAAATTCCAGGTGCTGCAGCTGATAGCTGCACTGCTGTCCTGGGACGAGCAGCAGAAGGAACAAGCTGGTCTCCTGCGCGCTGGGACAGGCACCCTCGGCACTCTGAAGGTGCCGTCCTCACCATTCCGCCGCACGCCCTCGACGCCATCGCTGTCTACAGACACGTTCAGTCCAGATGGGTTCAGTGGGCCGACCAGTAAGGAAAGTCTGGCAGAGCTGTGGAGTGACTTCCTGGATCGAGAGGCTCAGGCAGGCGGTGCAACCAGTCGACGTGGCAGTATCAGCAGTTCTTCTGCGCTGAAGGGTATGCGAAGCCCTAGCTTGACGTCAGGTACTGGGCTTACTAGCCCTGTTGGTAGGATGAGCCCGGAGCTTAAGCGTAAAGAAAGTGAGGGCCAGCAGACCCCAAAATGAGGCAGAAGCCTGACTACAGTTAGCACTAGGAAAGCAAGCATCGATCGATCGATAGTATATGACCTCTATGGAGCCTTTGAACTGAGTGCAATCAGGTCATCTCGAAGCTTAAAGATAAAATATACAGATCTCATCGAAAATCCGAACGTCGGCCCAAACGTAGATGCGAACAAATCCTGATATATACCTCGTTCATGAACAGTATCTTGTTTGAGATAGTTTCAAATCCACTTTCCGCAAGCGAGATATTGATATCATAGCTGGCGCGATTGGTAATACTCAAATTATTCGAAGATAGCTTCTACTATGCCCTTTCGCACATCACGGAGACCACGCGGTTTCCATCTAGAGGTCCCATGGCCCGGTCATGCATCTAGCGACTCGTTCTGCGATCAGGCAAAGTGTGAGTTCGAGCGAATTTGGAACATAGCATATTGCTGAGATTTTTCTACGCAACCAAGGACAGCTTCTCAAACGCCTTCAACACAGGGACATCCTTCTGTTGAGACGATGCCGTAATTGCATCCCACAACACGCCCTGGCCTCCTACAGGCCTCATGCCACCCTGCCCTCCCTCATGGTTGAAGTCTTGCAACTGCGGCTGCTGTGTTTGGAAAACTTCGCTCATACAGACACGGCAAGCCTCGTATACGTCGCTGAAAGCTGACTGCACTGCTGCTGCTCGTTCACGCATCGCTCTCCTCATCAATCCCTTGGTCAGACGCTCGATGTCCTCACTAATGGTGTTGATTCGCTCTACAAGCCTGCCGATTGAATTGACGAGATATTCTTCTTCGTACACAGTCCCCTTCTTGCCTCTTGCGCGCTTACGTTCTTCTCGCCGCTTGTTCTTCGATGTCTTGCGAGTGGCGTTAGTTGCAAGCGTACCTATGCTACGGTTTGTGTATCTTGTTAGGAATGTTCCAGCGGAGGTCGAGGCTTCAGTATGTGCGAGTGAGATGTTATCCGGCGCATCAACATCAGCTTCTCCACTATCGAGGAACGCCATAGGATCTTCGGCCCTTTTCTGGCGCAGCTCGCGAAGACGTGGTACTTGCGCTGCCAGCTGGGTTTTCATCTCTGCGAGCATCTCTGTCATGGACGACGCTCCATCAACTAGGCCTTGATCGACAATGGTAGCCAACAGATCCGTCCTGCTTCGAGAAGCAGCTAATCTCATAGCCTCTGCGAAGAGATAGCCTTTGCAAAGTGCACGGAGGGCATCTTCCAAGCTGTTGAGGTATTCCAGATGGAGAGTGGCTGCCGAGTCGAAGTCCTTGATTTCCTCAAGACCCTCGGCAAGATCGTATGCAGAACTTGAGATCTCGCTCTCTGAGATTCCTGCCAGCCTAGCTGCGGCGAGGCATTCCCGCCAGAGGCTTGCGGATCGGTAACATTCATATGCGGCTTTGTAATCTGTGACATACTCATACGCCATACCTGCATCCTCATAGCGATTTCGGCTACTCAAATATTCGGCGTAAAGCCGCATAAGTTCGATCAGCCTCGAGTTGTCGTAACGATACAGCTCAATCGCCGCGCTATAGAGCTCATGTTTCTCGACAAATAGCTTCACCTCGTCGAAAGCGTCCATGACCTGGAGATGATGTAGTGCCTTCCGATATCGTTTAAGATCGTTGTCGATTGCAAATCTTTGCCGCAGTTGAGGCAGTTCGTTCAGACCTTGTAGATAAGGTAAATACTCTCGTGGGTCCTTCTGAGATTGCTGAGCGATGAGCAGAGTCAAGTCCAGATCGTATTGTCCAAGTGCTGTATCGTATAGCTGATTAGTATCAGCAAGAAAACAGATATGTTCAATCCCTTGGTCTAACTCCGCTTGGTTTCCAGTACGGCTAAGCTGTGACAGCAGTTTGAGTCCATTCTCAAGATCAGGAGGATTTTTGGAGACGTAAGCTGTAACAATGCTCTGCAGGTATATTGTTCGTTGCTTGGAGAGTACTTCAATGAATCGGTCACATATCCTGTTGACCTTTGATGAGAGCGATGTTTGGCTAATATCCTCACTTTGAGTGCCGTTGGCTCTTAGATCTTCCCCTGGCAGCTGCAAAGTTTCCTTGTACATTGTCTGTGATACATCGTCCTCAGAGAGAGAGCTAAGGAGCAGATCGATGTACTCAACTTTCTTCAGCTGCTTCACCACTAGTTCGACATCTGCCGTAAACTGTGAAGGCTTGTAGTCGTGTAATATGTTCATATCAACACGGTGAGTCCGACAACTTAAGAATGCTTTCTTATAGTCCTTTACATCAACGTCTCGACGCACACCAGCGAGGATCAGTGCACGAGGGTAGATTGTTTCCAGATTTCCTCGAGGCATTTGTAGTACAAGAGAATACGCACTTGGAATTACGGTCACA
This sequence comes from Polychaeton citri CBS 116435, assembly GCA_010093785.1. Lineage (NCBI taxonomy): Eukaryota > Fungi > Ascomycota > Dothideomycetes > Capnodiales > Capnodiaceae > Polychaeton > Polychaeton citri. The sequence goes on from MU003796.1 coordinate 194,807, forward strand.
ATTCTGGCACCTCGCTCAATGCTCCTGCACCGCTCGTCTTTCTCAGGCTCATCTAGCGGTATCTCAAGGATAGCACCACCGAGATGAATGAACTTTAGTAGATGTTGGGCTGTGGTGTAAATGAGGTGTACCGGTGTGCTCACAAATGAGGTCACACCGGAGATTTGAAGGTCATGGTTGCTGCCTTTGATGTATAGAACGCCGCCAGCAGTCAAACCGAATACCGTCCTGTCGTTTGGGGAGTCACGAAGCCCTGTCTGTATACATCCTTTCGGTAAAGCTGCAATTACTTCGGTATGCGTGTAAGTTTCTGGCAGAAGGAGTGACACATCGCCATCTTGCCTATGGCAAATAACCTGTTCCTCCTTCCCATTAGATGCAATGCTGCAAAGCGCTGAGGTCTGAGTGTGATGAGTTGCTCCCGTGGAGGGGTCAACATATGTCAACTGAGATTTGTCGCTATTCTGCAGTGACTGCAGAAGTACGATGCTGCCAGATTGGAGAAGGGAAATTTGGCGTACTGTACTGCCTACTGCTGTATCCAGTGATAGGTGCTTACGCAGTCTAGTGGGCTGCCTGTTCTTCATGTTGAAGCTACATTCCCATAGGGCTATATGAGTCTGATGTAAGACTGCCAGCGTCTTGCCATCATGACCAAGGGCAAGATCAACAGCTGCGGAAGATAATTCTAGTTCTTCCAGAGCCATAGGTGCAGGGACGTTCGCAAAGCGCAAAGGTGTGATCTTCAGTGTCCTGCCATCTATTACAGACACAATGCCCTCATCGTTAGGTGGGCTCACTGAACCCTTGCTAACGATTGAGGTGTATTGCAATGATGCGATGTGGTCCGTAACCAGGTATGCGCAATGCAAAGATTTCTCAGGATGCCAGTACAAGGCAGCGATGTCCTTTCCTTTGCCTCGAAGGGGGATGTCTTGCTTAAGATAATAATGATAATTACCCATTGTCCACAGCTGAATTCTGTCTCTTAGTACGACTCCAATAACCGAGGAATCCGCATTCCATTTGAGCTGGATCCCACTGCCAGTTGTATCAACTTCTTCCTGGGACAGACGGAGGCTGAATTGTCCATGTCTTAGGCCATTCTTCTCGAAGAAAACCACGTCCATACGATCCGGGAAGCGCTGGATACCCGCGATAAGCTGACCACTAGGTTTCCAACTCAAAGCGCCTTCGAGGTTGTCCACAGCCTCGCTGACGTCCTCAAGAACACCTTCTCGCGAAAACACACGGATAATTCTTCGTCTCGATTCACTTTCCAGGATGCTGTTCAACGCAAGGAATTGCCCGTCGCCTCTCCAACTGATTGTGACGTTCTCGTCGTCAAATTTGCTGATTTGACCTTCATCAACATGCTCAGGTACCGTCGGGTCTCGTAGTGCCTTTGCGCCTCGACCTTGAAACTGGGTCTCTCGTTTCCCCCATCCCACGGACACATGATTGGATACTCTGACATCAACAGAGGACAGCAATACGTTGGAGATGGCTTCAAAATCTCTCGTCATGAAGAGGAACGTATTCGCCCTGGTACAAAGAGCCAATAACTCTTCATCTGGACTCCAGGCAGCTGCAGCAATTCCAGCATCCACTGACCCAACGATCTCGATCACGTCTTCTCCTTGGAGAGGCTCTTCTCGAACGACGATGATATCGCCTGCTGCTAGAATAAGACATATCGTTTTTGTATCTGGAAAGCAATGTATGTCAAGAATCTTGTCGACTGCAATGTCGGGATTCGGAGATGGGGCGTCCCAGGATGTGATTTCTAAGCCTTCATCAGGGCTATATGCATCTTGCTGGAACCTCTTCAATGTTACTGTTGGACTTGCTGAAAAGGGTCCAAAAGCTACTATAAGAGAATCATCCGAAGCATCCCAAGCAGCTGCTGTGAGTGGTGCTGCCTGATCGCCACCAAGACTGATAATGGCATGTTTGTAATTTATAAGATTACGCATACTGATGTTGTGTGTTAGAAGACTCTCCCGTCATAGTCTTGTATTGTTTCAGCGAGTCCACAATGTACTGATATGCCTTGATCATCACAAAAAGGCGACTTCAAGAATTTATGTAAGAAACACGCTAGCACAAAAGTGGAAGAGATAAGTCTTGGCACTGGAAGAACAGGACAAACGAGACGTATGTATACAGGATGTTTTGGCAGGTTCAAAGTGCAGCCTCCATATATACAGTGTGCCTTATTGCTTGAGCGCTGCTGCTCCTTCTGCTCTATCTGGACGCCTTGCGAATCCCCCTTGTGCAGCCATGGTCTTTCACCAAGCTTGTGAGCTGAACTATTACAACCTCTACTGGTTCTTCTTGGTTTGCCAGACTGTTGCCGATCAGCTGCTAGAACGTCCGTTACCAGAGACGAGGGTGACTTACCAGCAATGCCGAAAGGGAGGCCAAAGCCGGCAGCTGTTTCCTTGTTAACTTTTGCTGAGATTTTCATGTATGACTACGCTCTTTACTTACCCATGAAAGTCCAATATCTAACCACGAAGAACTTTGTCAGAGGGTTGAACGGGATGTTGCTGCGTGGACCCTCAGGGTAGTGGTATGGTGAGGCCATCCTCGGGCGAGTGGTATGGAAGCCACGGCGGGCAACCTGCTGAGAGGCGCGGAGGGTTGGTCGTGCGAGCATCTTTGCGGTTGTAAGTATTACGCTGTCAATTGAGCTGGTATTGATTCACCTTGACAGATGTGTAGTATGAGCGGAGAAGTATAATGTTATCGTGACTTGGATGCCAATGCGCTGCTTCTCCTCTGAGCTCACAGTCGAGCTTGGGAACTGGATGCTTACGTTCTCGGCTACTGCCGTGGCTTGGCTTATGGCCTGTCCCGCATCTGCTCCGGCTTGGCTTTGTTGCCTGGTTGTCTTATAGGCAGGTCTTACTTCACTCTACTTCGCTTCGTGTCTTCTCTTGCTGGTTTGTCCTCATTTGTCTTGATGATATTCATTTCGCCAGTTTATCCCAGACTCACATACTGACATCGTTGTGACGTTGACGACGCTTGCATCCACTGGAATTGTGAGCCTCTCTCCGTTATTACCGCGGATGAAGCCAACTCCATCAACAACTATCCCATCGCTTCGAGACCATTATATGTGACATGCGGGTGTCACGTTTTCGTCGATTATTTCTTCTGATTTTCAGAACTCGTTTCATTTAGTTCGAAGATTCACAATCCCGTCGTCCGGTCACCTTGCACAGCTAAATGAGACAGTCGGCATTAGTCGCGCCTACAAATAAGTCCAGATGCAGGTGAGTACTGTATTACAAGCGTAGAATAGTCGTGTGAAGTGTAAAGGAAAATCTGAGAGGATTTCAGTGTGGTATAGCTGTAATAACTTCGCGTAAACGTTAGATCTTAGTCAAGACGGCTCCAAGCTTTAGTTCATGCTTTGAATTTTCGTCCACGTGTAGTTGATTGAACAACATGAAGAATCACAAGTAATAACTATTGTCGGAATATTTTCGACTGAGTATTAACTGGAATTCGCTTCCAATCATAGATCACACATGAGTAAACTCACACACAAGTGACGGCAATCATTCAATGTCATGAATTTCATATCGACCACCTCAGGCAATTCACATGTAAGCATCGAGATCCCTTGTGCACTCGAGGATATTCTTGCACTACATGCTCAGGCGATTCATAATCTCGCCTTTTTCCGTTCAACTCAACACCACAATCTCTAACCATCAAAGACTGCCACCTTGCCGCCGCTTGCCTTCGCAGAGACAGAAACGAACGAGGCCTTGCAGGGTCATGTTTTGTGGCTCCCTGGCTTATTTGAATGCAGAACGCAACTAGAACGTCATATGACAGAGCATGAAGAGGACAGAGAGGTCAGACATCTGTTGTCAGACGAACCCGTCTACCACAGGACGAACAACCATCCTGCGATAGTCCTCTCCAGGACCGATGAGGCCGAGGACAGGATTGTGGTTTGCCTAGTAAGGACATAGCCTTACTCCCTATCGCGATTCCTTCTTGACTGACAGGAGCGTAGTCTACTTCTTTCGGTGGTTGTCCCCTTCATGAAGCAATGTGGACTAACTACAGACGACGTACGGAAGAGTACCTAAAGTTCGAAGATCCAGATATTCATAACGCATCCAACTGGGACCTATGCCTTGATGGCGGGCTATTCATGAAGAGAAAAGGCTACGCAGATTGTAGAGATCTCTTGGTTGTCGGCTGGCGCGGCACGACCAAGTACAGTGATGCATATGGGAACGCATTCAAGCTTTCCGCAGAGTTGCTGCAACTCCTATTGGAGCGTGTGGATCGCTGCATTGGCTACCGACCATCGAGAGAACAATAGCAGGGAACCTGGCAAGGCAATGTTCAAGGCCTACGTCTATCGTCACCACCACCACCACCACCACCGCCGCCACCATCACCGCCGCCGCCTCCACCTCCTACTCCTCCACCGCCACCACCATCGTTATCGCCACCACCACCGTTATTACCACCACCACCACCTCTTACTCCTCCACCACCATTACTATGCAATCCCCATATACATATAATGTCAGAGCTCCGGTGTATTATATTCTGTCTTGTTTACATTCTCAGTGTTCAACGTTCCCCTAATGCTGTCAGATGCCCCTTTCCCATTTGATGGGGCTCTGGTCACGATCAATGGCGTCAGTACTCGTTATGTGCACCTAGAGTGCCTAAGGCAGGCAGCTATGAACAGTCGGAGGAGATGGCCTCTGATATGTTTTCGGGCGTTCGGCGCTGGAGGAGCCATCTGGGAGAAGTATCGCAGGAATTCGGGGATCAGACAATAGTGATTACATCAACGCTGACCATTGACAGATGTATCGCTCTATGATTCTATAGATGTATAACTCGAGCTTTGGTTTCGTCGTATTTCAAGACCGTCGCAAAATAACAAAGGTGAACTTTCTTGTAGTTCTGTTATCCACTTATTCGAGTTGGGACAAAGACGTCTGCCATGTGAATACATCACATTCGAAAAAAGGGTGGCATGTGAAATATATCATCCAGTGTGAAAAGTGAAATGGCCAACTTATTTCGTGAATTATAGATCTAATCCATGACATTGGGAACCACTCAAGTTGTGTCCATATTGGCCGCTGCCCGCTCAGCAGCCTTTGCAGCCTTCTTCTCGGCTTTCCACTTCTCTATCTGTTCCTTCAGCTCTGTGTTTGGCGTCACTTGCTCTATCCTCAACGGCTGACGATTGAACGGATCCGTAGGGTCACTGAGGAGGTGACTACGGATCATAGCTCTGTCCACTGTGTTGCCGCTTGTGGGTAATATGACTGGGTCTGTCATAAGATCCGCCAGCAGTGGATCAAGGAACTCGTCAGGGACTTCACCAAGATCTTCCTCCTCTTGTTCGTCAGCTGCCTTAGTAGCTGCTACTTTGTCCGCAAGCTCTTGCCAGACTTGCAACTCTTCTGGTGCTTTCATTGCTGTATTCTGCATGATCTGTTTTGCGCGGACAAAGTTATTAGGTTTATAGGATCGGCCGTCGCGAGCGATAGCTTGGACGAATGCTTGCTTGTTCGAGAGATTCTGATAGACCATCATGATGTCTGATAGAAGCTGTTTTGGAATGAACCCAAAATCCTCAGGGTTCTTGATCTTGAGATTAACACTTTTGGGTCCTGTCATAAGGTCGAGGTTGTAATCAAGCATGTCAGTCAGACGCTGCACAACTTCAGGCATCGTGAATGGGCCAGCAAGAGCCTCTGTAAACAGAATGAGCGTTTCCATGGTCTCCCGTACCAAGCCCATGTAACTTTTAGCCTTGCCCCTTTGGTCTTCGAGCAGTTCCTCTTTCTCCTTTCGTCTTTCTTCGTCGATTCCATGAGGCCACTTATCAAGCTCGATAGTGAGATCGTGGATCTTAACAAAGCTACTTAGGCTCTCGTCAAGCACGAAAGTCGCGTCATTGACGATCATGTTGACGAACTGCACGAAAAAGTCGGTGTTCACCCGAGCTTCTCGAGCCAGGCTGTCACGGTAGATGGTGTTTGTCCAGATGCTCTTGATGACCTGGAAGATCTCGTATCGAATATTAAACTTGTCGTAGAATTGAGTGTGTGACCCTGTCGACTCGCATTCAATGTAGAATCTCATCAGTGCGTGCAAGAGGTGCTTGTGTGCAAATGAACTGCCGTTGAGTAAATCCCCAAGAACGCCTTTACCGCCCCTGTACATTGGCATCACACCATAGAAAAGGATTGATACCAGGCCAGACTTGACTCCCGGATTTTTGACATATTCCGTTGATCGTAGGAACGTAATGCATACCTGCATTACTTCCTCGCACTGTGTCGACGTGAGGATTTGAGGAATATGTGAAGTTATAAACTTGAAGTTGTCAACGATGTCTTCAAGAAAATATTCAGGTAACATCCTGAAGATCTCGCGTTGTTTGTCTGGAAGCGGTAGCTTCAATTCTTCATTTGGAAGATTCTGACCGGAAGCTATGCGCAGCGTCCAAAGGATCACGTATCGCATAAATTGCATGGAACGAGCTTGGCTGATGTCGTCTAGTAAGACACCGTTCGTAGAATGGATCACTGACCAATTATCGTCGATCGTCTGCTTGATCCTGTTGACGTGCTCTTCAAAACGAGCGAGGTATCGAGGATCCTGTGGATGCAGTCAGTACCGGCATTAGAGCAGGTGTGTTGCGGACGGACTTACGTTAATATACTTATGTCTCTCCGCCTCAAAGCCTTCGAGGTCCTTCTCCATTCGTTTAACAGTCTTTTGGAGAGTAACCATACGCTCTTGGGCACACTCTGTACCATAATGATGAGAAGCAACCGTCAAGAAAAAGACCTCAGAAATGAAATTGCTCGTCCCATCTGCCACTTTGCCGTAGAAGTCATCAGCTTGCTTCTGGTCAGCATTGATCTTGGTCTCGTCACTGATGTCAACTCTCGGCTGTCTTCTCAGATAGTCAAAATCAATCTTGCTGATCTTGCTGAAACTGGCATCCATGAATGGCTCACAGAGCTGATCCAGAATACTTGTCACGTTTATCATGAAACCGTCGCTTGAGACGGTCTTGTAATCCACTCGCATTGCACGTCTCTTGTGGTTATGATTCACACAAGCCGCAAACCAGTCAAGCATCTTCCCTCGAGTGACTGCTCCAGCTCTGACGATAGCGTCACAAATATGGAAAAGCTCGCTCTGATGAGTTCTCAGCGAGGCTCGTGCAGCATTTTGCGAATTACTGATGAATCCTCGATCGCGTGTACGAGGCGAGGAGAAATACTCTCTGGCCACATCTAGCTGCATAGGAGAAAGGCGGAAGTATGGACCTAGGAGGGTATTTGTCTCGAGTTCCTGTGGTTGCAGCCCGTCTGATAGCCAATTAGGAGATTGGGTGAGGGCGTCTATGATCTTCGGAAAGCGCACCAGGCTACGCATTGCCCGCACATAGCCTTGGTAGTCTGATAACAGGCTCTTACTCGAAAGTTGTGTGCTCAGCAGCTCGACTGCGCCAACAAATGCCTCCTTGATCGATTCATCCTCTTCGAAGCGTGAGGACGCTTCTGTAAGGAAATCGGTGCAGATGCCAGTGTCACATTCCGGCTCGAGCAGGAGATGGTCGACCAGAGGGTTGCCGCTTGGAACGTTTTCTCCAAACATCTCAGGCATCGTGACAGCGAATATGCAATAACTCACGCACAGCCGCTTTGTCTCCCCAAGCACGTCCTGCCTTGCTTGCTCCGCCCCGGCGTAGCGAGCCTGCCGTATGGACCTGGCTGCTCGCTTGAATGAAGACAGCAGGTACTCGAACGGCTTCGCCTGGTGAGATGCAGCCTCGGTAATAGCACCTTCCAGTACGTCCACATTGAGCCTGTGGTCGTCAGATGGCAGGTCCTCCTTCGTGCTGGCCAGATATGTCAAGGGATTTCCATGAAAGTCCTTGGTCTGGCCCTCCTTCAAAGTGACACGGAATATCTGCCCAAGTATCTTGTCTTGCCAATTCTCGAAGGTCTCTGGCTGCTTCTCAGTCTGACGTCGTCTCTCGGATCCATCTCGTTCCCGCTTTGCTGGCGAAGCTGGCCTTGCCGGTCTGATTTTGATCTGAGGTGCACTTGGCTTCTTCGCCACCTCTGCTGGGGGAGCATTCTTCATCTCGGTATCGGCTGAAGGGAGCGGCTGCGCTTGAGGTGCAGCCTGCGACGTTTGTTGACTGTCAGGCTGTGTGGTTTGCTGAGGAGTTGGCGAAGTGCTAGCTGGAGGGCCTCCGAGCTTCGCAAGGCGCTTCGCTCTGATCTTTCGTTGCATGAGTTTGCCTGCAGTTAAGATATCGAGGTGAAGCAATGCTTACCTTGTCCGCATCTTCTTCCATGTTGAACTAAGCTAGATACTGTTTCTGATCAGCCTGAAACGTTCCTTGTGACTGGAATTGATACGTTAGATAGACACAGCGCGTGAGCGTAGGGCAGGTAAGGAGCGTACGTAACGGAAGTTGATGAGCAAGACAAACGACGGTGTTGTACAAAAGTGACTGGGAATAAGTGAGTTCATGACACTACGTAACTTGGGTACCGCCAGCACTGAGGGCAAGGCATCCGTGTCCGAAAGCTTATCTAATCTCCGGTGGTTTGGTGCCTCAGAATTCTGCGCCCTTCCACGCCGTTACGCACCAGCTGGGGACGTTTTGTGTCAGAATGCCTTGCGTAACCGCCATAAATACTTCGGCTTCTATTCCTAGGCAGTATATGTTTCAACATATGCAAAAGACGATTAGTGAAAGCTTACGCCGATTGGATTGTCCTGCAACATAAACTGGCTCAAGCAATGTATCAGAGGACGGTTCGTTCGATCTATCGCTGTGTAATTTGTGATCACGGAAAATGATACCCTCGACGATCCTTCTTTCTCAAGGCAAAAACCTTATCCCTTCTTCTCGTTTACAATGACGCCCCATTCATGCTGAGTGTTGCCCCACATGATATCAGAGAGCCATGTTTTGAATGCCTTCGCGTATCTCCCACTCCCATCCTCTCCAGTGGCAATCTCGTAATCCGTATCCCTGAAGTGGATCAGGCTAACCGGTGCGACAAAGAAAGCAGTGCCAGCTGCAAACGCCTCGACCAGTCTTCCATCCTGTGATGCCTCAACGACTTCCTCCATCGTGAACTTCCTCTCCACGACTTCAAGGGCATCTAACTCTTCGACGCCTCCGCTAGTCAGCCGCTTGCTGGCCAGCTCGAGCACAGAAGCCCTTGTAACGCCTTCAAGGATGATACGCTCGGTCAGGGGAGCAGTCACAAGTTGCAGCTTGCCGCTCTGCTTTTCTTTCCACACAACGAAGAAGTTGCTGGCCCCAGCCTCGGTCACGAAACCCTCTTGTCCAAACAGCCAGAGTACCTGATCGAAACCTCTGGCCCTCGCCTCACCTTGCGCGACCAGTGATGGACCGTAGTTTGCGCCGAGCTTAGCGTAGCCAAATCCACCAGGCCAGGCTCTAATGGTATCTTCGTTGCTTGCCAACAATTTCAACCCGGACGATACCGGCTTTGATGGCTCTGCTGCATCATTCCCATTTGCAGCGGCAGGAGCGTTAGCTAGGCTCTTCGACATGTCTGGGAAGCAGACAACGATGACGTAAAGGAGAGCTTCCTTAGGCCTCTGCACGCCGAGAGAGGGATCTGTAGATATCATAGTAGGTCTGATATACAGAAAGCTACCTGCCCGTTCAGGATACGGGAGCCACTTCTCGCCGTCTTGCGCACATAGAGCAAGAATCATCTTCTGCAGCTCTTCAGGTTCGAAGTCAGGTAGGGCGATCCTGTTTGTCGACTTCCTCATCCTCTCACAGTTTCTGTTCACTCTGAACAGTCTTAGTTTCCCGTCGTGACCTCTGTATAGCTTGAGGCCTTCGAAACACTCGGTGGCATAGTGAAGAACAGACGCTGTGGGCATGATCTCTAGCGGGCCGTATGGCTTCAGTTCAGGTGCTTCCCAGCCAGATTCGGCAGTCCATCGTGCAGTGACCATGTGATCTGTGCAAGTCCTTTGAGCGCGAAGCTCTGCAGAATCAGGTGCGGGCACGGCCCTGGGAGACGAGGTGAGAGTGTAAGTCATGCGGGAAGCGTCCAGGGGAGCAACCTTGCTCTCTGAGGTTGGCAAGGCATGTTTGATGCCAGCCCGCAGAAGACTAGAAGCCGTAGTTGTTCCGTTTGGCGTCGTAGTGCCGGACGATGCTGGTGTAATTGGAGCTGGTGCCATTGTGATGGTGTATCAAGGGCGGGTTCCTGCCAGACGTCCGAGTAGCGGTGATGTTCTTCTGACGTTACACAAGGAATTGTGGACTACGTTCCCTTTTAGAAGAGCTGTAGTGTAATGACTTTGTTTGACGCTTATTTAAAGAGGAACGGGAATTTACAAAACCATGCAGAGAAAAACTTGGCCTTAAATATCAAAGGTATGGAAACGATGTTGGCATTCTTGTAAAATTTGCACTGATTGCAGACCCTACGCCCTACGCTTTTTGATCATGAGTCAAATGTCTCTTGCGGCTCAGTATCGCCGCTACGTAGAGGAGAAAAAAATCCATGAGTAGACAGGGAGCAGGGCTGGGTGTTTTGTAATACGTTACGGGGGCATTGGACGTCGCTTTAGCCGTGGCTTGCCGACGCCAGCCGAGCTGAACAGGCGATACCGGAAGCATCATTGATGGCAGCTCTGTCCCGACGATCCTTGATGGCTGGCTGTTGTACGATGTTTGACGAACAGGAAAGTCTTGAAAAGCCGGAATATCCATTATAAGCATCTGCACTATCTGCGGACCCCAATAAGTGGGGGCCTGTAGAGGTTTGCATGTCTCTACTAAACGCCTGATGTAACCTTTATTCCGCCCGCACAATGCCACAGTTGGGGTATCATAACATAAGAAAGCAAGAACGATAGGGCCAGTGTCACCACTGAGACATCACGAGAAGCCATGTTTGTGGAAGTCGCTCCAACCAATATAAGGTCCCGGTGAAGCGCCGAAAGTCAGTTCGGCACTCAAGCTCCTCTCTCTTGCAATTTGCTCTGCGCCCTGCAGGCAGGGACCAATCTGCCTCCTTTCAAATCCGACATCCTACATCAGACCACCGAGCACAAGTCTACCCAAGCCGGCGACCTCACCTCTGACACCAGTGCGAGTACTGTCTTCAAATTCTCGTTGTACACTTGAGATCAGAACCTTCCGAACGGCTTTGTCGGTCTTTGCGAACGCCTCACTGACACCTGGCGCGCAATCTTCTGGCTTTGCAATCAGATCAAGGAGGTTGCTGTAGGCGTCTATTAAGGTGTCGCACAGGGTCGAGAACGTGGTCGCAAAGTCGGGATCGAACGGTAGATGGGGAGTGATGAGGTAGTGAAAATCATGGTGTGCGGTGATGTGAATCGGGCTGTAGGCGTCGAGAGCACTGCTGCCACTGTTGGTCGATTGAATACCAGACATGCCGGTGTCGGTGCTGGAGACAGAGAGGGCATCCGTGGCAGCGCTGGATCGCCTTCCTTTACCAGAGCGCGTCCCTAAACCCATACTGCTTTTAAACATTTGCCCTACCCTCCCCCTGCTAAGTCCACTACCACTACCCTCAGCGCTTAAGTGCTGATATGTCTCGAACTCCTGAAGCACACCCGAGAATGCCTTCAAATATTCAAGGGCTGAGCCTGAGTTGAGATCAAGGAGCGCTGGCAGGCTATAGCCCAAGACCAGAAACTGCGTTGCTCTTCTGCCGAGCTTGTGTGGGTGCAATGACGGCAGCTGCGCCAACGATTGCGGCGTGTAGCGCAATGTATTGAAATAGTATATGTCCCCCTCATGTGCCTTCCGCATATATTCTAGGGTTGCCATTCTCTTAGTACTCACTTCATGTATCTGCCGATAGATGGCTTGAGTATCATGACCACCTGCAGACAGCGGTGTGGTGGTCGCACTCAATGGCACGCTCATGTTACTGGTGGAAGCATTGCTGTGCTCTCGGATGAGGCTAGGATTGGTCGACAGCGACGGACGGTCAGTCTGTCGCCGATCAAGGCGGAAAGGTGGTTGTGCCGCGAGCATGTGGAAAGGGTTTCGGTGGCTTTCTTCGGTGTTTGCAGTACGTGGCGGGCGTGCGTTGGAAGTGAGATCTTGAGTCGGAAATGCAGGCAGTGTCTCGGTGCTTTTTAGCTTCTGGGAAAGAGACCTGCTCGCTATGCTAAGCTTGCCTCTACTGGGTGGTGGCTGCGGTAGAGCGGTCGGCGCTTCGTCCTCGATGGGGCTCTCTTGCAAGTTGCCAACAAGGGTTATACGGCTGCCATTGCTGGGGAAGCGAGCTTTGTGGCCTTGCAAGCTGCCTCCGCCACTTGCCTGAGACCTGTGGCCCCTTAGACTGACACTGCGTCTCACACTGGCACCCAGGTCTAAGGCACCTGATATGCTCAATATGCTGCTATCTCGCCTGTGGCCAGAACCGTCCCTGCCTACTCGTGATCTGGATCGCTCAGGCGACGCAAACGGCGACGAGGGCTGAGACGCAGTTGGTACTGCTGGTGGAGGCGATTGCTGGGGTGGCGGTGTGGCAGGGTCTGAGGTTTGTCGACGGAACTTTCCAAACACACTCGAGGAGCTGGAAGAAAGAGAGGGCATCACCACGCTGCTCTGCGCGCGCGATCTGACGATAATGCCTCCTGCCTGCCTTCCTGCAAGGGTTGTCCCCTTCCTCGAAAAGCCCCTCTCGGAGTTACCTAATCGGAACTGAGGCCAGGGATGTGCAACATAGGGCTGAAGAACATTCAATTGAGAAAGGGGGGAGGGGCGATGGTCTGGTTGCGACGGCGAATAGCGCCCTCGGCTTCGTGTATGCAAGTTGACGCCTCAGATGTCAGTCCTGTCGGGATCAGGGATTGTTCAGATCCCGCCGTCTGAAACGCAGAACATCGCGCAGGCCTTTGATGGTGTGTTGTCGATGTGGTTAGCTTGTAGCGATCACGCTTGGCTCGTTGGGTCCGCTGTTCGGCTGCTCGGAAGGTGGGGCCACGCTCCGCTTCCCTCTATACGAGATTACGGCTTGTATTGACCACACTTCAGGCTTGACAGTATCGTCAATTCGACATCCTCCCACTTGCTCCAACCACGCACATTCAATGATCTTCAGTGTCCTGTATAGTTTGAGAATGTGGCATTTCTAGATTCAAAGGACTCCGCGCTTCCTTCACAGCTCGCGGTAAGTCCTCCCTTAGGCCATCGATCTAGATCTATTAGATCTTACGGCTCTCTTCGATCGATTGAGCAGTCGACCGCGTGAGGTAGCTAGTCACCCTGAAATGATCTTTCACGGGTAAGTGGACAATGCGAAGCCGGCCGCGGGGACCTGACGGTTTCACATTCATCTGTCAGCAAACAGATGGCCCGAGTGTACAGGGTAGATTGTCCCATAGGAGTTCTGCCCTTGTAATTCTGTAACGACAATTTCTTTGCTCCCTGGCGTGGCAGCTTCCGGGCCCAACTCGATCGTGCTTCATATGCTGAATGAGTAGAAGATTTTGGTCTGGTCGTCCATATCACGGTCCAGTATCTGGCCTCTTGCCTCGTCCAGCTTTTGAGCTTGGTCGTAGGCAATCAACCACATGTCTTGGTTTTGCCGCTCAAGGTTTTCTAACATGACTTCCATATCCGTCATCTGAACACCGATCAATCCGTTCTCGACCTGTTTATCCTTGTGCTCACGTTCCTCGTCCCTGAGAGCCTGTTTCAGATCGTCGCATTCTTCCATCTTTTCCGCAATGGATTGTTCTAGATTGCTATTAGAATTACCGAGTTGTCGATTCTGCTCTGCGAGCTCCTCTCCAACCTTCTCCAGGTCGTCAATTCTGGACAGGGCATCAATTAGGCTACCGTTCAGCTCCTTTCTCTCCTTGTCCAGGAAGCCTCTTTCTAACAAGCACATGTCAAGATGGTTGGAAAGCTCTTGGTTTTGTTGCTCCAGCTCCCGAACAGCCACCAAAATTGACTTAATCTGTTGTTCGTGCTGTTGTTGCAGTAGTGCGGCTCCGGTGTGGCTATTCTGTAGACTCTCCAGCTCGTCCCTCAACTCATTTGCCTCCTGGCTGGCTCTAGCTGCAGCGTCCGCATTCTTTTCACTCTCAAACCTGGCAGCATCATGTGCTGCCACGATAACGACAGTTGTCTACAGGCCATCTCCTTTTCTGCAGTGGCGACATTACGCTCTCTCGAAACTTGCGCCAGTTCTGCTCTCAGCCGATCAACCAGACCGTGCAGTTCCACCTTCTCCGCCACGATGGATTCGTGATCGGCGGCCATGCGTGCGAGTTCCCTCCGAGATCTCGTAGCGCTCTGTTCTAGCAAACTGCGGTGATCCACCATGGTGGAGAAGTCGCCGAAACCGATGGACCCCATGGCTGCTTCTGTTGCCTGCCTCTTGTAGACCCAGCCTTCGATCAATGGTGCCTTACGCTTGCGTGGGTCTGAGTCTGTCAGCAAGGTGCACCCATTTTAACGAGCGTTAGTTCGATAACACTCGCATTCTGCGCTCGGCTGGTAGTCCCCTTAATGGTAATGCTTGGGGTTGTCTGGACGGCTTGTTAGTTTGCTGAGAACAGGCAACACGCCAGGAGCTGAAGCTTACGGAGCCTAAGCATGAACGTGTTGCTTATCGTGGTGACTATAGCATTGTCAGTAAGTGACTCTGAGCTGGACTTCTGCTGATAGTGGTGACATGGATCACGACAGGGGCCATAACCCTTACCGCAACCTCTCACATCATTCGGAACAACCTCCGAACTTACTGTTGCTGCTCTGCATCTTGTTGCGATCGTAATGTAACAGCTGCTGCTGCAAGTGCTTGGATGCTGGAGCTGTACTGAAACTAACAATCTTTGGCGAAGACCAGGGCAGCAGAGAGAGTCAGAATGTAGTATACCACTTCTCTAAGTTTTATAAACCAGGGTTACGAGCCTCGTGCAGCAATGTCAAAGACGTGGCAAACATGGCGGATAGAAATGGAAGGTGTTGTCACGAGGAGCATCGCCGTGCATGACGTGTGAACGCGTGCCTTTCTGAAAAAGCTGTTCATGCTGGCGACATTGTATTGCGCCACCCTAGATTCAACATCGTCCTACCTACGTGCGACCAATTTGCCAACATTTCGCTTACATACCGGCTTCACAGACAGCGTATTGATATGCAACGCGATGCTATTCGCTCGAGTACTACTTTGACCATTGAGTGAGTCTGAGATGTGGCGTGAAAAGCTACGAGATATGTCTACCTAACCCAGTTATGTTAGACGCAATCCCCCCTAGGTTGCAATTAATGGCATGAGAGAGTCAACACAGCAAGAGCCCAAGATTGTTGGGACGAGAGAAACAGGATAGCACCTGGATTGGCAATTTGTCTTCGGTGGGCAAATGCTCACTTTCGCTAACGTCTTTCGCAACAACCCGATTTCAAATTTGTATATCAGCCGGACATCTGGACGAAAGAGCACAAGTTACTGGCAAATATCGTGTGTTGGACAAGCATTCGCAGGTCACTTTATTGAATGTTGGCCTTGAACAAACTTTGGAGATGTCTTGTATTCCCATAATCCAAGATTTGTGGTTCTCATATAATCTTTAACAACAGCGAGGTGGAAACATTACTTATGTCTACATGCGGCGCCTGCGAATGTCGTTCCACCTCAGTGAATGGAAAGACAAGCGACTATCTGGCTGTACTTGAAATGACAAATCCTGCGAGACCCTCTTAGCTAGAGAATACGGTGAACACTACCACGTAAAGAAGTTCGAAGCTCCTGTTGCGCAAAAAAGCCATTCTAAAAGGCACGTCCTGATCACAGCCAGCAGGAACCAACAAACCTTACCTGGTGAAAATATCTCAAGCTAGCGTATAGCACGGACTTATGTGACTGCTTTTTGTAAGTTAGTATAGCAACGGTTTGTTGGCTAGATATACGCTTAACGCTGTGTAATACACAGTAGCTTGGATTAGAGTACTATAAATCTGCTCTGATGGCGTGAGGAAAGCAGTCGCGACCCCACTGTACGTCAAATACGGTGGCAACGAAAGTGATTGGTCAAATCAGACTACAACAATTATCTGAGTGTTGAGAGAGAGTACGAGTTTCCTTGTGCCAGAATGAGCAGACATGGCCACTTCCAGGTTTAAAATGAGTGGGATCGGTTCTCTACCAAACGGTGCAATTGAAGTTGAGGGACCGCAGCTTGATAGTCTTGGAAAAAACATCCAAACGACTACAAAGCAATCAGACATAATCCTGGTTCTCCCGTCAAGCCATCTTTTGCTTAGAGCCAATTATGGCGCAAATATCAAAATATCTGAGCCAGAAGGCGAGACCGCGTAGGGAGAGAGCACCAAAGGAAGGCCTTGGTACCAACAGCACATCTTCAGTTCGTAGAGCCATAACGAGATATCAACAGCACAACTATTTGTAACCTTAACACATCGCGTTTTCACTATTTACAAGTTGTTCTTTAGGAGGTAGTACGACATTACCTGTTACGCCAAATCAAGTAAGCATCCCTTAGCCACCAGCGAGACTGCATCTTGCCATTGCTCGATCAGGAGAATATCTCATGGTCATGGCGCACATGAGACCATACAGAGTCACTTTGTTAGCCCCATTATGGCCTCTAGGTAGCGATTCTAGATACTTCGGGACCATTGAAGCCCCTGCAAAACTGAGAGAGGACACTTCGAGTGAGATACGCTCATGCAAAGTCATGATCAAGCGAGAATCAGACCTTTTTATCTAGGGCGTCGTCGCTATCATGACTTTTCAAGGGACGACAATGTGCATGGATCACGTTCACGAGAGAAAGACGAACCTGGTCGAGCTTGCCTCCACAGCCAACCTCTACACCTCTAATGCGTGCCACGCTGACAAAGATGTACGACTTGATGTTTGCTCTAACCCAATACACTATGTTCCTACAAGAAAGTGGGACGGAGACGGATCACCTGCAAGCATTATACTATGGGAGCAAACCTACATCAAAGTAGAGTTGCCTACCATATCCAGTTTGTGTGGCTGAGGTCTCTGCAGTAAACTGTGTAACGCCAGTCATGATGCAGCTTGGTCATGCCAAGCTGACCAGAGCAGTGTACATTGGATTCACCACATTAGCGAAAACCGGGCTGAGGTCCTGTTGGATGCATGAAGTTTACAACTGCCAATGGATTTTCGTCGTGGTGGCTCAGACGCGGACGTAAATTCCGGAAGATGCGCGCGTATGTAAGCAATAGTGGTTAGATAGTGCTTAATGGTAAGATTTATGTCTGAATCGCTAAGGAGTATACATCAACCTAAGACCTAATCGCAATCTTTTCCTCCAAACAGAAGCCAGCTCCCACTGATGTCTATCTACCGATTGGGTAATTGGGCGGCTGTGGAGCGATCCAGTAGGTTGTTGATGAGACAATAGTCTTGACCCGATGGCTCGAGGCGTTGACATCGAAGCGACGAAGTCTGATGAGCTTTCGAAACTCGACACAACATAGACAATGTGTTAAGCCCGGTAGGGGTTGAACAAGGATATGTGCTGTTCACAACATATATGCATGCAAGGGAGAGCTGCGTGAACGCCGAAAAGGGAAAGCATCTATAGTCGTTGACAGCACACCTGACGTCAACCTTGGCTTCCGACGCTACCCCTTACCACAGAGCCTCTGCACCAATACTTATGTTATTCGCTTCGGATTTCCTTACGTAACTGTTATAGAAGTCGCGCGTTCGTCGTTCTTGAACACTGCACTGAGTTACAGCATGTGCTTTTCTAAGCGAAGCAGCCGACGCTCTTCCCCGTATAACGATATGTCCATTGGAATCAGAAATGCAAAATACCCCTACAACTCCCAAATGCTTCAGGGCTATCAACACTTGCGAGGTATTATGGTACCTCGGCAGGCTTTGTTTTCACTAGAGTCAGCAGCCAAACAGACAAATTCATCATGGGAGGCAGAACTGTCTACGGCTGTAATTGGCCCAAGGGCGTGACCGACTATGGGAGAGGAGTGCCGCCTGCTTCACTGAATAGACAACCGAGCAACGTCCACGTCGCGATGTTGAGAGGATGCTGGTGTCAAACCCCTGGTTTGGACGTACGACTTTTGTCCAGCAAAGCCGACCCGCTAGTACAGTGCTCGTGTTGTTACCGCACGTGGTACGACACAGGGTTGAGGATATGTGCATCGTTGTCTTGGGCAGCCAGACAAAGGCAGCACGAGTCAATATGGCTGACGTGGATGTGGGCGAGGGAAAAAGAGGCGAGGCTAAGCGCATGAATGAGATTTTGGAACGCTTGGCGCATATTGCCTACTTCCAAGTTTAGCGACGTGGAGATGCGGGGGTACCTGAGATACTGCATGTTTTTTAAGGGCGACATCGCCATTTTGAACTATCCGATCGCCATCACTCGAACATTTTGTGGGTTGTGTATCTATCTCGCAGACACTCGCGCTGTATCACAGTGTGTGTGTGCTTGAGCCATCGTACGATGACTTCGACGGCACGTTCATGGCTTGATGGGCTTGAGCCTGGTTCTAGAGCGAAGCTACAGCAGATGGCGTGCGAATGCAAAAGGCCATGGGGCTACCTTGGTATCAGGCTCTATATGACGCTCATCTGGCAAGCTCCACGGCACCTGGACCGGACGAGATTTCGCAAGTAAGCATCCCTGTCATCGAGACTAATTCGAGAGCTGTGGTGATAGAGAGCGGTTCTATGCATTAAGCGGGAAGTGTCCGCCAGAATTGGCAGCGGGCAGCATGGTCGCTGGCCGTGGTGTGAGTGGAGATGACACAATAAGCCCATCCTCTGAAGAAGTTGTTTGAATGCCAAGAGACAATGCAACATGATGGGCTGCAACCAGGTGCATGTACTTATACAACACAGAAAACACCTCATGTTTCATGGGCCCACGGCTGCTATTTTGATTGAGCGTGGAGGCGGAAACCAAGCCGCTTCGCTGTCGGAGGTATGTCATGGCGCTGAAGGTTAGGACTGCCAATAAAGTCTGCATGAACTGATGCACCATAGCTCATTGCTTGTTCAGGACCAGGCACAGCTGTCAGCAGGATTTGCGTTCCTGCAGCATGACTGGGTTTCCCATAGTTCCCTGTGCCAACACCGACAATTGCTACAAGCTCTCCTACGGAATGAAAGGCAGGACACGCAGTGCCATCATTCGCGAAGCGTCATTACGATGAGCGTGAGAGGTAAGACGAACAAGCAAAGACCAGTGGACTGGACCGATGCCCTTTCACGGGACAAGAGACGTCAGGATCAGGCTTTCTGTAGTTAATTCGGGGCTGCTGGAGGGCAGCTGAGAGGATTGACCAGATCTCAGATCGCTGGCGTGATGACGAGAAATGCCGTTTCGAGAGTATGCATCCATGTATCTGCTACAGACTTCCTGGCAGTAGTACGAGGCGGGGCAAGTAGGTTCTGTAGCAGATTGCCTACTGTGGCAATTGTGCCTGCAGTGCATCAGCTGCAATACAGGTAAGGATTCACAGGCAGCTCCCATTGGTGCCGAAGAATACGAGGCCCGATTACGGCAGTGGTTTTTCGCGGGCCAGAAGCGTGGCCATGGGTAATTCCACGAATGGAAAGCCTGTAGAACCGGAAAACAAAATTGAGGTATCGTCATTGGCTCTGTGCTTGCAAGACTCCGCCTGTACGCTGGGAAAGGTGGGCTGGGAATGTCCCTGGCTGTTCGAAAGAGACCTATGCTCTGCTACAGCATACCGAAACCGTCTGTACTAGCGGCCTGGTTCTAAAAGTAGGCACCGTCTAGCGTGCCGTTCCCCGCCTTCGCTGGCCTGGCCTAACAGAGTCAGCCCTGGAAGGGGCAGGGGGGAAAGCTTACCTGGATCACTTACTGCACTGTACTGTACTTTACCGCACCGTGCTGCGCTGTAGGCTCGGGCACTGCGCGCGGGCATTTCGGCGGTGATCAAGGCACGCCAGGGAACCACCGTCGACTGCACTACCTAACCTGCATGCCTCCAGCCTCCTTCAGTGCCTACAGCGGTAGACGTCACGCAATATCACCCAGCTTTCGGTACATTGCCAGAGTGTACACCAAACTCCCACGCAAAGTTGCGCCGGGTTTTACAACGTCTAACCTTGTACTGGGACAGCAGGAGGTGTCCTGTTCGGTGGCGACAATGTTATGCGCGCATGCGTGCCTTGCCTCGTGCCAGCGCATGGGGGACAATGTCGTCGTACGTTGGCCGTCTTCATCACAATACTCGACGATGCTGACGTCTCCTCTATTGTCAGAGCCCGGATTCTTTCGGCATCGTGTACAGTCTATACATGGCATCATACGGGTTCCTGCATCGATCAGGTACAGCGCTGAATCGCCAGGCACAAGCTAACACGAGTCTAGCAGATGCCTACACTCATCCTTCCACGCCCCCGGCAACGCTTTTCCACCTCGACGACTCGGGACTTTGCCCGGCCTAGTGTTGACCTGCCTAAGAGACAACTACCTCCGCACCAATGAGTGTATGCCTTAGTATGGATGGTCTCCTACCATGTTGATGCTGGACAACTCAAGTCACATCCGTCCGTCCAGCATGGTCTGTGCGCTCATACAAGGCTGTCTTACCGACTGCTGCGCGACGAAAATACTGTGCACTCCACAGGTCCCTCTTGCATCTCCATAACCTTGGAGCCCACACATCGATGTCACCCTTGCCAACGCTCCCCCGTTAGCACTGCTGCGGTAGAGCAGGCTCTTGCAGTTGTATAAGCAGTGCTCCCGGCCAGTCATGCATTACCTCCTCCGCCAGACCCGTAATCCATGCAGGAATAAGCTTCGACCAACGATCCACCGCTCTGCTATAACGACGATCCTTGTATATGTGTCTAGTCTTGGCGCAGTACTGAACACGAGCCGTACAGGTCAGCAGCCACATAGACTCGAAAGCGATCAACCTACTCCACAAGCACTTGCTTGATGGAGGCCACCAAAGTAGCCATACTGCTGTGCCCGACCTAGCGATGACAGCACTACACACAGAACCCGTATACAACATGCAGGTAGGTGCCGTCGTTGAAAAGGCAGGCTTCCCATCTCTCATTCGCAAGAAGTTTTCGTTCCCTTCGTTTCTGCAGTCAGTCCATTCGCTTTTGACTGGCACTCAGGTTATCCTACAAGAATCGTACTTTCGTTAATTCCATACTTTCCACAATGAAGATCCATCTTCTTCTTGCTGGGCTCTGTGCCTCTACCACTTTCGCTTCCCCATGGAATAGAAACGGCCAACGTGGTGCCAAACGTGATGCTGCACCTGGAGGTGGTGGCGACGGTTGGGGCCAGGGCGGCGGTGACCACGGTGGGAATGGATGGGGCCATGGCCCGTCGTCCTATGGCGGCGGATGGGGAGAGTCAACGAGCAGCCAGGATTCAGGCCACAGTCCTTCCTCCTATGGTGGCGGATGGGGGACTACCTCTGAATGCTCGGCCTCTACTGTGACATATACCCAGCCCGCTTCTACGATCACTGTCTCGGAGTCAGCAATCACTGTAACGGAGACTGCCAAGGCATCCACCGTGACATACAGTCTGCCTGGCTCTAACTACACTCTACCTGCCTCAACTGTTACGGTTACTGAGAGCGGTAAGGGCACTACCACCACCCTGCCCGGGTCTACCTACACATCTACTTGTACCGAGACCGAGAGCGTCTCTTACTGCCCAAGCACCACTCCGGGTAGCCCTGGACAGCCACCACCAACAGTTACTGTCACCACCACCTATTACAAGTCATCACCACCAACATACCAGAATACCACGATCACACAAGAGACAACTGATACTGTCACTGCCCCTGGAAAGACCTACAGCGTCATTTCCACGGTCACTCAAGATGTCACCATCACAAAGGTCTCAACATTGCCGGGTACCACAGTCACAACCACTTCTACTGAGGAGGAGACTAAATACTCGACGTGTTACGAGACCACCACCAAGACTCTGCCAGGAACTACTGTCACTGAGGAGGAGACCACTACCCTCCCAGCAAGCACCATCACTGCCTATAAGACACAGACCGTGCCACTCACCACCACAATCACATCCACAAAGGCACCGTCTACTATCTATGAAACCACAACATCCACGCTGCCAGGAAAGACGGTCACCGAGGAAGAAACTACCACGCTTCCTGCAAGCACAATCACTGCATACAAAACTCTGACAGTCCCTCTGACAACTACGGTCACTTCCACCCAAGCACCATCGACCACCACTGAGACATACACCGTTCCAGCAGGTCCTCCAACCACGGTGTATGAAACTCAAACGACCACCCTTCCGGCAGCGACGATCACTGCTTACAAGACTGAGACGGTTCCAATCACAACCACCTACACATCCACTCAAGCTCCATCAACAATCACTGAGACTTTCACGATTCCAGCTGGGGCACCAACGACTGTGTATGCAACTACGACTACCACCCTGCCTGGCAAGACAGTCACCCAAGAAGAGACCACGACACTCCCCGCAGCCACAGTCACGGCTTACCGTACCGAGACGGTCCCCATTACAACTACATGCACCGAGACTCAGGCTCCATCTACCATTACAGAGACCTCCACCATCCCAGCTGGGCCTCCAACGACAGTGATCGAAACCACAACTCTTCCAGGGACCACCCTGACTTCTTCGGTGACGGCGACCCTTGCACCAAGCACTTCGACAGTCACTGCGTATAGCACAGTCACCACAGCGATCACCAGCACGTATACTAGTACTGCGGCGCCTTCGACATACACGACTAGCATTACGGAAAGCTACAGCTATCCAATCACCCAGACTACAACAGTGACTGCTGCTCCTTCAACTTACACCACGAGCGTCACTGAGAGCTACAGCTATCCGATCACCCAGACTACCACAGTGACTGCTGCTCCTTCGACTTACACCACGAGCGTCACCGAGAGCTACAGCTATCCGATCACCAAGTCGACTACCATCACTGCGGCCCCCTCTACCTACACGACTACCTGCTATGAAACCAAAACAACTGAGATCACCGAGTCTTACACCAAGGAGATCACTGAGACGTTGACCAAGACCGCCGCTCCATCTACTTACACTACCACGGCTACGGAGAGCTACAGCTACCCAATCACTGAGACGACAACTACGACGGCTGCTCCGTCAACATACACAATCACACAGACTAAGAGCTACAGCTATCCCATTACTGAGACGACAACCAAGACGGCTGCTCCCTCGACATACACGATCACACAGACCGAGAGCTATAGCTATCCAATCACAAAATCAACTACCGTTACAGCAGCGCCATCTACCTACACCACAACATGCTACGAGGTACGTTCATCCTCAATGATGCCGTAGAGCAACCAGCTGACATTTACATTAGACTAAGACTACTGCAATCACCGAGAGCACAACTATTACCCAGGCGCCGTCGACCTATACTACCACCTGCTATGAGGTAAGTTCCCTATCGTATTAAGTGCAATCTAAGTTTACTAACACAAGTAATAGACTAAGACGTCAGAAATTACTGAGTCTTACACAGTTCCAATCACTCAGACAGTAACTAAGACAGCTGCTCCGTCCACCTACACCCAGACGACCACCGAATCTCTGAGCTACCCAGTGACAAAGAGTATCACGATTACTCAGGCACCATCTACCTATACGTCTACTTGCTACGAGGTAGGTCCAAACTTTCGTCAGTCGATTTAACTCGCCGCTTGTTGCTAACAGTAGACAGACTAAGACCTCTGAGATCACGGAGTCATACACTATCCCTATCACTCTGACAATCACAAAATCGGCCGCACCTACAACGTACACTCAAACAGCTACAGCGACCCTCACTTCTGAGTTGACTGAATATGAGAGCAAGACTCTGACCCAGTACGTCACTAAGACTGCACCTGGTACTACCAACACGGACTATGAGACAACCACAGTCTACCAGACTGCTCCTGGCAACAACTACACCGTGACCCAGACGTCATATAGCACTGCTCCTGCCACGACTGTGACGGCAACTGGCTACAAGACAACTACAGTCTATACAACCGCACCAGGCTACAATACCACAGTTACTAGCTCATACTGCCCAAGTACCCCAGTCGGCCCAACATCGCCACCAGAAACCTACACAACGACGCAATATGCCACTGTTCCTGGCTCAAACCAGACTGTTACAAGCACAACTACCTGCTACGAAACAGACACTGTTACAGAGACCGGCAAGGGAGGTACATCTACCGTCTACGCTACTTCCTATATCACCGCTACTGCGACTGCTACTGGATATGCAACTACGACTGTCACCGAGAGCGCTGAGTGTACCACTACCACCGGTGGTTGGGGTACCACATCCGCACCTGGATACAGCCAGCCCCCTAGCTACAGCTCTCCACCGGGCTACAGCCAACCACCGAGCTACAGCACCAAGAGTGACGGTTGGTAAATGACCAACGTCACGAGACAACGTATTGCCTCTCGGCACTACCAAAGAGCTCACGCCTGAACGACGCATACGACAATACGCTTGAAGGAGACTTCACTGCAAACAAAACAAAAATAACACAGGTATTACTAACAATTCTGTTCGCTGAAACACGATTTCTACAATTCCTAATCTTCTCGCACGGGAAAGTGGCGGCGCCTCTTGGTGCTGGACTTCCCCATTTTGTTCTTTATGATGTTCACAGAAAAGCTGTCATCGGTATATATATGAATCGCTGTTTAGTACAGCTAATGAATCAAAACATTCCCTTCCACCAGCTAGTTGACACGTTTCGGACTCACGTCTTTGATTTGATACTAACTATACGTACCCTCACAATCAGTATATTAAGACAATCATAGCTCACTAGTATACAAGTAGAATGTTGTTGCCCAATACAATGCTACGTACACGGATTTTTCCAAGCCTTATCATGGCTTTGAAACCGTAACGACGTCGCTATAGACACTACACGTCAATGCAGCCTAGGGCAAAATTCCCTGGCTTGCCTGGAGCCATGTACGATTAGATAAGATTCAGCGCGCCTCTGCAGGCTTGCGGCAAGCACCCAAAGCTCTCGCGCGATAATTCACACTCGTCTCTACATCCCATTTCTGTACGGCCTCTTCCCTCGCGTCACACCTCAAGAGATTCGTTCAAGATGGCGCGAAACTCTGAAAAAGCGCAGTCGATGCTCTTCCGCTTCCGCGCCCAGCAAGCAGCGGACCTAGGCATTCTAGACATCAACCGCACCCGGCGGCCAAAGAACATCTCCTCCCAGGACAGCATTCAGACGTGCGAACGATGGCGCGGCCAAGTGCTGAAGGAGATCTCGCGCAAGGTCTCGAAGATCCAGGATCCGGCGCTCAGCGACTACCAGATCCGCGATGTCAATGACGAGCTGAACCGACTGTTCAAGGAGAAGTGGCAGTGGGAGATGCGCATACGGGAGCTAGGCGGGCCGAACTACACACGCGGTGGTGGGCGGATGGTCGATGAGGAGGGTAGGGTGATCGAGGGTGGTGGGAAGGGGTACAGATATTTTGGACGCGCGAGGGAATTGCCCGGTGTGAAGGAAATGTTTGAGGCTGCGAAGGAGCGGCCGAGGGGAGAGCAGGACGGGAAGGAGAAGAGGCAGGATCTTCGTGCGAGGGTCGACGCGGCGTATTATGGGTACAACAACGACGATGAGGACCTGGACTTGTTGGCTTATGAGGCGAAGAAGGAGAGGGAAGCTGGCGAGATGCTGATGGCAATCGACGAGAAGCAGGATGATAGATGGCAGCCATTACCTGGTGACACGGGAGATGGTGTGCCATGGCGGTTACCAACGGCAGAAGAGGTTGAGGTGGAGCTTATTGAGAGACGGAAAAGAAAGCTCTTGGAAAAGATATGAGGCCTACGCTTTGGATACAGATGGAGGTTCACACTCGCGTTTAACTCAGGGTATCGTCATACGGACTCGTCATTAAGATTGAGCGCAAATCAATCTGACAATTGGGGGCAGACCTGGCATTACGACCAAAAGATCCAACTCTAGACTGCGACAGCCGGTGCGGTCCAAAATACACTGCGCCTGGCAGACTGTGAATCAAACAGGACGCGAAGTTGTCAAATTGTTGGCTCGGTGTAACATAGCAGGTTCACCAAGAAGTCGTCTGGCCGTGCAAGGAACGGGTGGGCTCAGCTTCAGCGGCTCACGTGGATGTATCCGCAAGTGCTTTAATGGTTCTAGACCGCGACATCTTTGACGCACCATGCTTGCTCATCCCAGCTCGGCGGCCGCCAGTCCAGTAAATCGAATGCTTCTCTGCTCCAAGGCCCGCCTGACTTCAACGGTTCTGGTGTAGGGTTTGGCACTTCCTGCTCTGGTGAAGAAATGTACTTAGAAGGTAGCCTCCTGGACCGAGCCTTCGAGGTACCAGTAATATTCGCATTGCTCAAAGGAGATTCCGAAGCTACTTCTCGATCTTGAGGTATTGATGGTTTGGGAGGCCGAGGTATAGCCGGTGACTTGTTCATGTCAGACTCATGCTGTGGATTCAGAGCTATTGCGATGGCGCGGGGAGGCGGTTGCTTGTGAGATGGAGGATCAAGTCGTATTGGTACGCCTGCAATCCGACCCACTCTTGCAAGAGGAGCGCAGTTTTCCGCAACAAGGTCACGTTCTGGCAAATCCTTCTTCGGATTTATAGCTTGTATATCACTGGCAGCCATCTGCGAACCCAATACTTGTTGGACAGGAGGCTGTTCGGCTATGAAATCTGTTTTGCTGCATTGTTCTTGCCTGCACGGTTTTCTATCTGTTCGTGATGTCTCTCGATCATTTAGTAATGATGCTTTACTGACTATAGTGGGTGTTGCCGCCGAAGCCGCATCTAGAATCTCCTCTCTTTTGACCGCAGATTTCGGTGGCTTAATGCTGACCTGCTTTCCTGTGCTCTTGGCGTCTATTCTCCTGAATAGTCTTCGTAGTCGCTCTTCTTCTGTTATTAGACCATCCTGTGGGGGGATCACATCTCCAGTCGTTCCAAGCATAGTATCAGCAGCTTTGATCGAGCCTTGAGTAGCTCGATTCCTCGACAGCTGGTCTATACACAGCAGTATGTTCTTTCTAGGTACTTTGGCTGCCAAACGCAGCGTTTTGTTCTGCCTTTGAGGTGATGTGCTCTGTGGTGTGGGATGTTTAGCCAATCCAAAAGAACTGTTTGAGGGCGTGTCAATTGGCGATGAGTTGGCGGCGTTGTTACTAGGAGCAAATATCTGTTGGATACCATGGCCAGAACGTCCGGTTACCTTATGCGATGGTGCCGGCTTCTGTATCTGTCTCTCCTGCTGTGCATATTTGTAGGGCAATTGTTGAGTCTGACAAACTGGAGGACTTGATGGCATACCGGCAGTGTTGTGCGACTTACCAGAGAGCCTTGTCGGAGAGGTGGGGGTAGCATACGTGTGGTCCTTCAGCGACACTACAGCATTGCGGATCTGAGGTGCATCTCCCTCCGTCAAGTCTATCAACGCGCGATCCTGTTTAGTAGTATTTGCCGATCCACCATGGATGAACATGTCAGAAGGGCTTGATTGTGAGAATCTTGTCACATCACGCGCATAGCCAGGCGCATTTTGCTTTGATTTACTACAATCTTGCTGATCTGGAGATATTCGCCGTCGTTTGGGTGACCTCCGTTGCTCCCATGGTTCGCCTTCTAGATTGAGGCGTCGCTGTTCAAATGGCGAGATCTCCGGCAGCGATGCTTTGCCACTTGTTCCCCTTTGAGCCCCAAGTAAGACATTTAGAGACTTGTGCTTCATAGGCGTATTGTGGTTGACATTCTTGTTAGGAGTTGGTCGTGCGGCCAGGCTAAGCGGAACTCTCACAGGTGCTATCGCCATAGGAGGACTTGAGCTCGCTGATATTTTTGCTTTCTTCCGACTGTTTCTCAGCTCGGTCAAGTCTGTCTCTGTAGAGCCCAAGCCATCAGCCACCTGCACCAGCACACCATCCTTGTCCAGTGTCATCTCATCACCCTCCTGCAGCATCCCTCCAGTCCAGTGCTTGTCGCCGATGAAGTTGCGCGGCACATCGTATACCATAACCCGCTTGTTGAAAGTATGATACCGCAAGAAGCCATCTTGCCACCGTTTCTGCTTGCGCCTGATATCATGGGTGTAAAGGCAATTGAACTCGAGCACTGGGGCAGTGTTCTGTGTTTGAGGGACCGCAAGAGAAGGCGTGGTGCGGTTCGTACTGTGGTTCGGGGTGCTGATCATCTTGCTCGCATATTATGCCACATGTTGGAGGGGAATGTTCTTGAAGTTACACTCCTGTTGTGGTTGCAATAATACAGTGCTGATCAGGTTTATACGAGTCACGCATCATGGCGGGGGACGCGCTCATGACGCGTTGAAGTTCACCCTCTGTCACGCTGCTAACGCGTAGCACGTGATATAATCACGGCTATAGCCGCTATCTACGTTGGGCAACATAAGCCACTGTGTGAGTGTAGAAGAATGTGGAAAGGATGCCAACAGATCTGTTCTCAGCCTTGTTTGTAGTTATGTTAGTAGCAGCTAGAGTCTCTGAAAAAAAGAAGACGTGGAACACAAACAAGCAAATGCTGGAAAGTGCCCTGCGGAGTGGAATTGTCAGAGGGTTTGCCTCCATGATGCCTATAAGATGAATCTCACAGTATGACCCACAACGATCAGCAACAATATCATTTATTGGACTAGTGAAGGTTGCAGACATAATATTTCCAAGTCATTTCTCTCACATGGTATTGTATACCCTGTAGCATTCCCAAGGCCGAGTTGCCAATGAGCGGGGCGGAATTTCGCAAGCTGGCCCCACCACATGCGGTGATGAAACATACACCTACAGAAGAACAATCATTTTGAAGCCAGCATAGTTTCACTGCTGCAATACACGTAACGACCACGAGGACAAGGGTGGCCTCGATACCGCTCTTCTACACAACATGTCTGTTCCATCTCTGACGTCTCTTCTAAAGCAAACCGACATAAACGATCATGAAGAAGTACTGAAGTCTGCCAATGCTGTTCTCAAAAGCTCGAAATCCGACATAAGCGCACAACAAGCCAAGGTCGTTGCGCTCTTGAAACTAGACCGCTATGAAGATGCTGTCCGCACATTCGAGACAAGTGGCGGACAGCTGAAAAAGCAAGCGCAGCTAGAATATGCTTATGCCCTTTACAAGACGGGTAAAGCACAGGAGGCTGCAGATACTATCGGCGCTACAAGCATACAAGACAGAGGGTCAGCACATCTAGAAGCACAGGCGCGGTACAGAACAGAGGATTTTATCAGAGCTGCAGAGCTATATCGTCAGCTCTCTGAACGATTAGATGGAGATGCGGAAGCAGATTTGAAAATCAATCTGGGAGCGGTGGATGCGCAATTAGAATGGGCTGGACATGGCCAGCATGCGACAAAAGGGCGACCAGACTTGTATGCCTTCGAGACTGCTTACAACTCGGCTTGCCAAAGCATTGCGAGAGGAGAGCTTGCGCAAGCAGAAGTTCTCCTTAAGCGAGCCAGGGACATGTGTGCCAGTTCAGAAGATATGAGCGAGGAGGACAAGGCTGCCGAACTGGCACCCATTACGATCCAACAAATCTATGTGCTTACCAAACTAGGTAGATCGCAAGATGCAGAGCAGTTAGCTGAAATCTTTGATGCAGGCTCAATACCTGACCTGAGCACACGGCATATTGCGGAAGTTAACTGTATTGCGGCTGCAAAGGAACCAAAGAATGTCTTCCTGGCACAAAGACTGGTGGCAAGAGATCCTGAGATTCTTAAGCCGGATCACCCCTTCCAATTCCAGAGCAATGTTCTTAAGCAGAATCATTATGCTGCAGACCTCAAAGCCTTGAAACTAAAAGGCACTGCAGACTCAGCGGCCACAGCCATCTCGAAAGCGACACTTCCAGCCACTGATTCCCGTACTAATTCACTGTCAGTTGTCAACGCTGCTGCTCATGCAAACAACCAGTCTGGGAAGGAGGGGATAAAATATATTTTGCCATTGCTTGAAAAGAGGCCAAACGACGTTGGATTGGTCTTGACTGTATGTCAGCTGTACGCACTTACTAGCCGCACTCACCTGGCAATCGCTCTGCTTGATACGTTCTTCCAACGACTTGAACGGTCCGAGTCACCAGCAGACCAGAATACACGGTTCGCACCAGGGCTTGTTGGGACGATGGTATCGTTACAGCAACGGCTAAATAGGACGGCTGTGGCAAGGAGAGAATTTACGAAGGCGGCCGCTTACTGGCGCCGGCAAGGGTCAGATTCGCCTGCTGGTGTATTGAATTTACTGAAAGCTGCCGGGAGTGCATTACTCGACAGCCCGGATGCTGCTGATGTCGAAACCGCGAAAGAAATCTTTACAGAATTACACGAGAGCGACAAGGAAGACAAATTCACAGCAGCTGGACTTCTCGCTGCATCACAGAGTGATGCTTCGCCTGACCAATATACAAACCTCACCCCCATCGATCGTATCATTACCGGAATTGATGCCGATGCGCTGGAAAACGAGGGCATCGCCCTACCGCTAGCCTTTCGCAAAGCATCAGTTGTCGCTCGTAAGCGACCGGCTGGAGAGCCTGTTAAACCCAAGAAACCCAACAAGATGCGGAAGAGTAAAATGCCAAAAGAATTCGATACAAACAAGAAGCTAGATCCTGAGCGATGGTTGCCAATGCGGGATAGAAGTTACTACAAACCTAAGGGAAGGAAGGGCAAGGCAAGGCAAGCAATGTTGGCACAAGGATCTGCACCAGCGGACAGTGAGGGATCAAGACCTGGGACACCTGGCGGTCAAGTCGTTCAAGGCAAGGGTGCAGGTGGTCAGGGAAAGAAGAAGAAGGGCAAAGGGAAAGCATAGTTTAAGTATCCCACGTCGACACGGATATGTATTATAACATAACCATAAAGATGACATGATCAGACTTCTTCACGCGGCACAGATGCCAAAATGCCATGAGCAAAGATTCACTTCGAAGCCTCACAGCTTGGGAGATGCAATGTCACATCAAGATGTAGTTTCAGTCGATGAGATTGAAGTCTTCTTCCGATCTTGCAGAATGCAAACAGTCAAGCGTGACTTGGACTCACTACTCGACCACGTTGAATTAGCTATTGAGAGAATTCATTTGTAGGATGATCTATCATAACCGGTGACAGACTGCAACAGATGCGGCAGTATACAGTCGATCTAGTGTGTATAGTATTCAACAGCATCTGAGCCATACCACTTAAGACCAACATCCTTATGGCTTCTGATCCACTTCCTTAGTTGGCTCTCCCCGAGACTATCCCATCTAGGATCCAGGAAGGTGGAGACACCATCATTCGCATCTCTTAGTTTTCTTAAACTACGAACGTGCTCAGGGATTACACTTCTGATTTCCGAGACAGTCATGTCAAGGGGCAAGCCCTGGAAGAATGGTATGCTGTATCTGTCATTGCTATCTGGCCCTGGCGCCACAACACGATGAACCGTCGCTTTGACTGCACCTTCAGTCGCGGCTTCGAATGCATTACCAAAAATGACCACGAAACTCCCAGTGATCGGTGATGCTGGCAGCCACTTCCCAGAAGACGAGAGGACTTCCAGGCCCTTCTCGTTGCCTACCTGATAAAGGAATGTAAGCCAGCCAGAGGAATCTTTGTGTGCACCGACTCCCTGGCCAGCATCACTGAAAGGAGTTGGCGGATACTTGACAAGCTTGATACGGTGTTGAGGTGCCAGGGGAGATTGCGATTTTCCAACTGTATCATTGTGATGGTTGTTTTCTCGGTCGTTTGCGGGCTGCACAACCATTTCGTCTCTTGAAAAGAAAGAGTCGAATGTGCCAACGGGTATACTGAACGCCTCCTCAATGAGATGCACAAACCGATAACTCAGCTGTTGAACAGCGTCATGGTAGCTCATGAAGGCATTCCGAAAACCCGGCACAAGATCTTCAGGTGGCCACTGGTTTGGGCCTCGCAGCCTCCAGAAGGACTTGGAAAAGTCTCTTCTCTCTTTGTGCTGAAACCCCTCTGAAGAGCTGTGTTCTTGATACACGACGGGCAGCTCAGTGGCGAAGTCAAATTGTTCTCTCAAATCTTGCTGGCCAAGAGTGACCTCTTCAGCGAAGCCAGAGTAGCCAAGAAAGTGCGGGCTGTTGAGTTTAGTTTGCTTTTCCTTGATCACACTTGGAAGGTCGAAAAGCGTAGGCAGCAACCGGGTGAGTCCATCTATGGCGCTGTGAGGGACACCATGGTTTGTAATGTACAAGAACCCGACCTCAAATAGGGCACTGCGAAGTTGCTGGAGCAGCTTATCTTTTCGAACAGGATCATCAGTCCATGACAGATCCAGAATAGGGATCGCTTCCAGTGATTCTGCCATCACGAGTGTCTAAATGGCACCCAGGTTGGAAACGCAGGTCAGACGAATGTTCATCTGATCAATACGCTGCTTGTATTGCCCAACGTCCGGCGCGATTGATAGTGACTCGTTGCAGTCCACATCTACCATCAACAAAACACAGCACCATTTTTGATTACACCCGATCGAAGAACCTACCGTAAATATATCTACAAAGGAGCATCGCATTCTCCAAGGACTCGTGGGAGTCTGCACGCAAGCGAATAGTGTGATGTACTGGAGCACGTGCCCGACGGAGATACGCAGCAATTCTCCGGCACGACTTGAGCTTCTGCCCCGCGTTGTGAGGTCTTGCCTTGCCTAAGGTTGTAGCAGCCGATCATCAGGCAGCCTCGCTGTGACTCTTTAAGAGGGCCTTGACCAACTTTAGGTAACGCAGCTGCCTGCTTATTGTTTATTACGCCCAGGTACTCCAAATCAACGTGCAACTTATATCACCTACTGTGGCACCTCCGCATCCACTTCCAGCTCCCAACCAACTTACTCAACTCTAGCCTGCGGACACATCATGCAGAACCTCATCCACACCTTCATCGATCCCCTTCGCGACCGCTTTGCACCTTTGAACCACACTTCCAACTTCAGACAGACCGGCCAGCTTACACCTGAGGAGTTTCTCCTGGCAGGCGATTTCCTAGTTTACCGGTTTCCTTCATGGCAGTGGGTAGATGCTGCTTCACCCGATAAGAGGGTCTCATACTTCCCACCAGGCAAACAGTACCTAGTAACGCGTGGTGTTCCTTGTAAGCGTCGCATCAAGAGCGATGATTTCGCTGGCAAAGACGAGGAGGAGCAGCTTGTACGGGACATGCTTGAAGGTCCAGGTGGCGATGCTGGCGGAGAGGACGATGGCTGGCTTAAAGCAGGAGGCAACGGTGGAGGTCTGAGTAAGAGCACTGAGCTAAGGATGCGTGATGTCAGGACAGTTGATGACCAGGGCGAGATGGGCGCAAAGGAAGAAGAGGAGGAGGAGGAGGAGATACCCGATATGGAAGACGAGGAAGATGACGAGGAAGCCATCATCAGAGACACTTCAGCAAGCAAGGGTAAAGACGGGTAAGCACGTTATCTCTTGCCACTGCAGTGAAACCACATTAACTTGGTAATTTTAGGCTGAGAACATACACACTATACATATCGTACTCTCCATACTACCGCACACCCAGACTGTACCTTTCTGGATACAGCGCTGCGACCAATCAGCCGTTACTACCACTCGACATGATGGAAGACATCGTTGGAGACTACAAGGACAAGACCGTCACGCTAGAGGACTTCTCTTTTACCAACCCGCCGATCAAGACGGCTAGCGTGCATCCATGCAAACACGCCAGCGTTATGAAAGTGCTTCTTGACCGTGCAGATGCTGCTCTGAAGCTAAGGATGAGCAAGTTGAAGCATGGCGAAGCTCCTAGCAGCCAGGGCATGGAAGGCCTTGTCGACCAGACAGCAGGTCTTGACATCTCCAGGGACAAGACTTCCTCACCGTCAAAGTCTAGCAAGGATGCCAGGGATGGTGAAGAGTGGGAAGTCCTTGACGAAGGAGACAAGGCTGAAGAAGAGGTGGCTATCCGTGTGGACCAGTATCTGGTGGTTTTTCTGAAATTCATGGCTTCTGTCACGCCAGGCATTGAGCACGACTTCACCATGAGTCTGTAGCTACGCTCGGGCCCCCCAGCACGGAGCCGCAGGCAGTGGCATCATGACGACATGCACTATGGAATCAATGGCGCGGGGACAGTTGTAGCTTGGAATGAGTGGGAACCTTGGAATGAGTGGGAAAGACTCATGGCTGGGATCGACTACCCTCGAGAGCTTGAATGGATGGACGTCAGGAAGATCTTTGGAGGCGGTATCATGGCGGTTGGAATGGACTAGTCTGGTGCTCATTTGACCCTCCATCGTCCTACTCACTAGATGAAATGTCTTACGAAATCTTAGCGGGCGTCTAGGATACTCACGATACCATTATAGGTTGCCAGTAACGCTGAATATGTTGATATACAACAAACTTGACAATTGAAACGTGATGAACAATGCCCTGTGTTTCTGCAATCTTGAATAACCCTTTGCCAAAAGTCGTGGCTAATGCGAGCAGCAGCTCCTGCGGCGCGGATCTTGTCGCATGTTAATCGCGACTTGCAATCAATAATCAATTTCTCAATAGCCAGAACTCATTCCATTCAATTTACGCCCAACCTTCTCCTGCGTGTCGCCTCGTAAGACTCAGCCGGGCAGTCGTGGAAATCTCATTCCATCATTCTGCCAACATCACATTCAAGGAAAGGTCTAAAACAGCCTAACAGCATGCCTCCCTTCGGTACGTATTTCTTTGTTCAGAAGAGTGGTATACAGCATCTATTGGGAGAGTTTGTCCTTGCACTGTCAGTTACTTTTGTTGCCGTAGCCCACCGCTGTAGTCAAGCAGACTAGCAAGTCATGGCCAATCGCGCAATAGCTGAGACGGTGTCCAAGAAAGTCAAAGAACGGGACAGCACGTCTACATTACCCTGCGTTTGAAGAGTATAGCATTCGAGACTAACTTCTCAATCAACCTAGAAGCTCAAACATCGAACACTCCCCTTGCGCCCTCCGTCGAGAAAGCCTACTATCGAAAATGTATCGAGCTCAAGCGCCGGCTAAACGAGGTTGAAAGCGCAAATGACGAGATGAAGTTCAAGCGTGTCAGGCTGGACCGGTCAATCATGAAGATGCGTTTAGAGCGTGCTTTTCTGCTTGAGCAATTGGAGAAGCGAATGCAACAGAATGCAGAGGCAAGCGAAGGTAGTGGCGACGAGGGCATGGCCACGGTATGGCTCCCATGACACATTGATGTTTGCACAAAGACAGTCACATACTGATATTCAACGAGCAATAGCCGCCGCCAGACCGACCACACCGCGACAAGCGCCGTAGAGCACCGCAATCGTCGGCTCCTGGCACAGGCCCTGCCGGCCCAGGGCTAACTTCCCAAACATCATCCTCCGGCCACCAGCACATTCAGCCTGCACCGCCAGGCCGCTCCTCGTCCTCACAGCAACCCTCGCGCCGTTCGCAAGGCAGCCTTAACGGACCTACACCACCCAGGGACTCAGAAGGTGGAGCGCCAGGTCATGGGGCCAATGGCACACATGCCGAGGGCGGCTCAGACGAAGGCGGGGCGCAACATGACGAGACCAACAGAGCGGCCGGCGCGACGGGAGAAGCATTCAAGGCTGGGCTGGAGGTCGGAACAGATGTAAACGGGGACCAGAGGATAGTCGAGGATTGATCGGGCCTCCTACAGAATTCGCGCCAGAATGTCACGAAGCCATGCACTGTACTATAAGTAGGTAACCAGCCAAAATTTGTGGTTGCGCCTTGCTACCACAACCCACAGCCAACGTTTACGGTCCAATCCTAGACTACAGATCTCGCTCCAAGTCAGTGTTACTCATCATTTTGTCTGTTACTATAATACTATATATAATATAGTCTCCAATCCCAGCACTTTAGGTACGCTTGCTCGTGGTCTTCCAGCGGTAGTAGTCTAGTGGTTATGATTCCGCCTTCCCATGCAATATATATGAGATAGGCGGAGGTCCGGGGTTCGAACCCCCGCTGCCGCATTTTGCTCGACGTTAATATCCTTTTTGTTGGCGGTGAGTTTATGCAGCGAGGCAGGGAAAATGCTGGCAAAGTTGGGGGTTTGGAGGTGACAGGTGTTTTGCATTGTACGAGAAAGCGAGGTTGCTTATTTGTGGATGTATGGGGGTGAAGCTTCAAGGTCAGGGACATAAGCTGAGCCGGATGAAGATGGGGATAGCTATTGGAGCACTACTAACTGTAAATTGCAAATACGCACACAAAGCAAGACCTGAAGCCAAGAACAAATCTGGCTGGCCGATAATGCTGTCGCGAAGCTCACGCATCTCTAAGGCACATTGTGAACATACAGTCACTTTCCTAGAAAGAACGAGCATCATAAGGTCATGATTGAAACTGAGACTCTGCAAATCGCTTTGGGGGTACAGCAGATATGATGTTCATGTGCGAAACAGCACCTCGCGCTAGTCTGCACTTTCGCACATGCGCACATACACGCAAGAGGTGGAAGACAAAGCAAACATATATATCTCAATCATACTTGGTATCAAATGAAATAAAGTAAAAGTGGGGAAACAGGCGCAAAATATTAGAGACTTTCTGCAGAGCTCTAGTCTGCTCTCCCTCCCGACCCTCGCCTTTTAATTCTCACAGGGTCACGCAGACTGGTCCAACTTCACAAAACAACGTAAAGGAGTTCAGCTGTCGTGCAGTTTTTGAGAAGCATGAGATGGTGGTTTGCTGCCACTGACGATATTGCGGGGTGGTGCTATGAAACTCAAACGGTCACTGCAACGATTAGCTCTTCCATGCCTGAGAGGTTGAGATTATACAAGCCGCCAGTCCTACTTGATCTTTTCGTCTCCAATGAGTGGTCGATAGCAGGACTGGCCGGATAGATAATTCATGGTCAGGTATGCGAAGATACTCGTGTTGAGGTGAATGAAGGAGAGGCTTCTCTAGTACCCGTTCATGTTCACCCTCTGGCTCTGCCTGCTGAGCTCTCTATCAGCGCTGGGGCTGATTGGTCGGCTGCCGTGTCCCTGCACCTGAGCGCTGCTCTCCTTGAGTGCCAGCAACTGCTTGGCACGGAAGGACTCGTAGTGTATCTGGGATGTGGTCTCGATGAGGTCCTGAAGGTGGGTACGGGTCAGGAAGTCGCGTAGGTAGACGAATTCACAGTGCTTCTCGTCTTCAACATTGATGGTGCCCCACTTGTTGACACGGGCTGGGACATTGCGGCCGTTCAGGTTGAGGGTCTTCTCGCTACCGACAACAGCGAACGGAATGATGGACTGGAGGTTTTGACTGTCAGTAGGTGGAGCAAATATAGCACTGCACGTTTCACAACCATACCTTGATCTGCGAGTTCATAGCAGCCTCCTCGCTATCGTACTCTTCGTTCTCGTAAGGGTACATCCTGATGTTGTGGAAGGCGAACTCCTCCTTGATCCTATCCTTGAATGCCTGTCTCTCTTCCAAGGTCAGGGAATCGGCCTTGGCGATGACAGGCACAACGTTGACGGTCTCAGACAGCTTCTTCAAGACGACGATATCGATCGGCTTGAGCGCGTGGCCGGTCGGGCCAATGAAGTATAAGCAGCAGTGGATGCGAGTATCCTGGATGTAGCGCTCACGCTGAGCGGTGAGCTCCTTGCGCAAGTAGGCAGAGTGCTGGTCCTTGATGTACTTGACAATTGGATCCCAGCAGCGATCATTGTTGACAAGATCACCGTAGCCAGGGGTGTCGACAATGTTCAGGCGCAGACGCACACCGTTCTCCTCAATGATGTGAGTGACTGGGTGGATTTCGGTGGTGCTACGAACAGGCTCATTTGGGTGGAGGCGGCCCTTGGAGTCGACAAGGTGAGAGGCGAAGATGGTGTTGATAAGAGTAGACTTGCCCAAGCCAGTTTGTCCTGCATAGAGGTAGAGGTTAGATACGCGCAACTTCGCGAGGCAGCCATTTCGCAGGCGTTGCGCGCGTGTATGAATGCCAGGTGGACGTACCAACACAGATGACATTGAACTGAAAACCTCTCTTCAGGAGCTTCTTCTCGATCTGATTGGTGATGCTATCAAAACCGACGTGGCTCTTTGGGAACACGCTCTGGGGCTGCTGCGATTGAATGGTGGATGCCATTGCGGATAGGCTTGTGGAAAGGAGATGTCGCGTTCTCTTGGAGACGGCGGCGGCGTCAGGTATTACAAGTTTGGTAGTAGAATTACAATCTTATTTAAGTGACTGAGGACGAAGGTAGAAGTGAGTGACACGACGCGCGCACACGCAGGATGATGAAGTGCAGAGGGCAATGAGGTTGTTGTGAGGTCGACTTTCGAGGGGGAAGAAATGGCACAGCGCAGCACGGATCTCGTACAGTATAGTAGCAGCAGGCAATATGCAGCAGCAAGGATATGGGAAAGGGGACTTGACTCTCCTCTTCTCCCGCCAGGCCAGGCAACTTCCAGTTTAGCCCCAGATTCGTCTAGGATTCGCTAACGCACAGGGCCTGCAGGGGCCCTGGATCTTGGCACCGTCTCTACCGCGAGGTCTACCGCCATACATACCTAGGCAGCCATACTACAGGTTGCGCCAACAGACACCCCCCCTCCATGGCAGTCGTTAAGTCTCTTTGATGTGAGATTGCAGTGTTTATTCAGTGTTTATTCAGTGCAAGTGGCACTTGACTTTATCGCTTATTTAAATGGTGTTTGATGATCACAGCAATGCAGCCGATCTTTCGGGTCTATTGTCCCATACGCTCACGTCGGAATATCGAAGCCGATACCCACCCTCCAATCATTGGTCTATCGCCTCCTTGAATCTGAGCACCGCGTTCCCTGAGAGCAGCCCGTCAACACCTATTGGCAGATCCAGCAGACTGGTAACTTCGTTCGACGGCGGAGAGAATGTCTGATCTTCAATAAGGACCAGACCGGCCTCTTTGATTGACGATATTAATGCTGGGACCAGGTCGAGTAGTCGAGAAGTGCAGATAAGACCCATGAAGTTGTTACTCTGTGCAACACGGACAGCCTCTTTGACCGATGAGCTCGTCCTTCCGCAGTTGGTTTTCGCCAGAGAGAGATGAGGATTGTTGCTAGGATTGAAATCGCTAGAGCCGAGGTCGTTGCAAAGTAGGACTGGATCTGTAATGACAGGTTAGTTCTTGATAATGAACAGAAAGGAACACGCTACACTCACAGTTCGGCTGCTTCCAGTTCAAGGTCATACACATGTCTGCGTTGTAACTTGACATCACAAAGCTCCTCAGCCCAAAGTTCCCTCCGTTCGCAGCGGTTGTTTCGCGTAGAAGACGAGCGTGCTCAAACACGACCCGTAGTATAGCGTCTGCAACAGTGTTTATGTTCTGCGTAGGTCCCAGTTGCAACATGTCCTCCTCTGCACGATCTGGGTAGCAGACATGCAGCTCCACATTGACTTCGGGTGGCAGAATTGTCAGCACATCGGAGAGAGCGGCATATGATCCGTTGAGGTGCGTCTGGACTCCATCTAGATTCCGTGATGCAAGGCCTTCCCCAACCAAGTCACTCAAACGGTTCTTACGGGTGTCCTGGGCGATAGCAGTCTCCCCATCGCTCAGTGACAGCAGGAACTCTTCAAACGTCAACCTGCTTACAAGTTCATGGCGTCGATGTGGAAGAGACCATTCAGGAAAGAGCACAGGCACGCCGTCTGACGTCACTTGTACGAAGAGACGTATAAAATCTCCAGAGAGACTGCTTCCCGTGATTAGATTTGAAGGATGGCTGTCGTCTTGGCTTGTTGCCTTCCAGTATGTAGCGAAGTGGGTGATCTCAAGTGGAATTCCCTGGAATGGCGTGATAACCTGAAACCTAAAACTGATCCGTCCAATTGCACGCAAGCGTGGGTCAAACAACTCCAGATGCCAAAGGCCAGTGCTGTTTTTCTCGCTGGTAAAGACTCTACTAGATGCGGCAGCTCGCGCGATAACCTTGCTGCCAAAGGTAGGGAAGATGTCGAAGTCTATGCTGAATGTCTCAAGGTTCTCAATCTGGAATGAAATCGCCTTGAAATCATCCTGGATCGGGAGCGGCACATTCCTTGGAACGAGGTCCGAAGATTTCGAGGAGATTGTCAGTCTCGCTGCCGGGTACTTGTTGTCGCCATAGAACTCGATGGATTCGCAGCCAAGCTTGTCGAATGAGAGAAGTATGAATGTCCTTGTCGTTTCAAGAAAGTTGTGCCCGTAACGTCTCAGAGGCACCATGGGAGGAGGTAGCGTCAAGTCTGGTATTGTTTCCGCGTCTTGCTGGGCAGGAGGTTGCAAGCTGCTAGGGGGTGGCAAGCCCACCTGCACTTCCATCTGACCATGAGCAAGTGCTCTTGCGGAAACAGATGCCTCCACGAGGAGCTGCATGCAATCAAGATGCCCCTCCCATGCTGCGTAATACACCGCCGATAGTCCTTTCTCATCGTCTATATCCGGATTCACACCTAAGCTGAGAAGCGCTTGTAAGCAAGGTATGTGGCCCTCGCTGGCCGCATGGAAGATTGGCGTCCATTGGTAGAGCTTGTCAGGCTGGTCCATGTCCACACCATAGGCACCCAGGCTTGCTAAGATCTGCTGGTTGCGACCGAAGCGAGCCACAAGATGCTGCGGAAACAGCCCTTCTGCATCTGGCAAGATGCGTGGGTTCTGTCGAAGCAGGAACTCGACAATATCCAAAGAACCATACTGGCACGCAAGATTCAGAGGAATGTGGCCCGTACTGCTATCTGGGTTTACGTGAGCCCCAAGTTCAAGCATCGCCTGCACACAGCCCGGGCGTGAGTGCACGATCCCATGTATGAGCGGCGTGAAGCCATCGATGTCCTTCCTGTCAACTGTGTCGCTTGCTGCTTCGGCCAGCAATGTAAGTATGTGTACATGACCATGCATGCTCGCATAATGCAGTGGGAGCCTGCCATAAACGTCAGGCTCACGGACGTTGGCAGCACGAGCTAGCGCAGTTCGCAGGACCTCGATGTTACCAATCGAAGCGGCTTCATGAAGGCTGTTGCGTTCGTTGATAGCGTCAGCGAAGTTGTAGTTCAACCTTAGATCACTGCACAGCACCTGTTGCGCTGTAAAGGTAGCTGTGCGGATGGTAGTAAGGAAGATTCGGCTGAGACGGTCAGAGCCTTCTTGGGTCATGGGGAGGCGTGAGATCCACTCGCCAACAAGTGTAACATTGCCAGCGTTGACGGCTTGCAGTATCTGCGCATCCGGCTCATCATCTGGCGTTCCGGTCTGCGGCCGTTGTTCAAGATCCACCGCTGGAGTGTATGCAATCTTCTCCCCTTCAGCCCATGCTTGTAATTCGAGAAGGCCGGTCGTCGCTTGGTCTGAGAGGTCGCTGATGATGTCTCGGTTGAAACAAGGCTGCACTTCGACAGCGCGAGACAGATAAAGCTCTTTAGTACGTGACTGCCAAACTGTCAGTAAGTCTCCACCAGGTGACTAACTAAGGGGGGTTGACCTTCGAAGTTTTGTCCCACTGCCAGAAGTTAGCCTTGAC
This sequence comes from Polychaeton citri CBS 116435, assembly GCA_010093785.1. Taxonomy (NCBI): domain Eukaryota; kingdom Fungi; phylum Ascomycota; class Dothideomycetes; order Capnodiales; family Capnodiaceae; genus Polychaeton; species Polychaeton citri. The sequence goes on from MU003796.1 coordinate 236,483, forward strand.
CCAGCCACAAGATGATACGCATATTGACCTTTTTGAGGATCTTTGAGAAAGCCGTCTGGTTTATTTCGACGAACTGCTGTAACTTGTCCAAATCATTGCTGAACAGGCGAAAACCCTCATCCAACAAGACGTAGCTTGACGAAAGTTTCGAAGTCGATGTAGACCGAAACTGTAGCCCTTGCTTCTTGTCCAAAAGTGTGCGAAGTCTTAGGTTTAGCTCAGCCTCCTTCTGGAGATAGAAAGTGTTGACCTTCTCCAGCTCTCTCTCCAAGCGGAAGAAGAAGGTTGCCTTGTTGGCCTGTAGAGAGGCTTGGGGGTCCGACAGAGCGCCATCCTGGTATGCTTCCTGAGCATGCAAAATAGGTGTTGCGCTCAGCTTTTTTATGAGCTTCTTCAAAGCCTTGTAGTCGACGAAACTGGCAGCATACTCGGGTATGTCGAGTTGTCTCTTCTGGATGTGCTTCCCGAACTTCCTACTCCAACAGTGAGCCAACGCACTGCAAGAAATTCAGTAGGTAGATCAGCCTCACATGATGGGCTATTGGCTCCCAACACAAGTGCGGTGGCGGTCAACCGGAAATGCGAGCGGCGTAGAGCGAAGGTTATCTCGAACAATTACAAGAGCGGTTGAAAACCTGAGTGGCTGATGCTACGACACAGTAAAGCATTGTTGGCGACACGCTGGTGCTGCTCTCAGTTGCGATGGTGGTATTGGCGAAGGGAGGAATGCAGAATCATAGTGCCCTTGAGAGAAAATGTACAGGCAAGGCTCTACATGCCAGCAGGAGACGTTCAGAGAGATGTCAAACATTCATATTTGATTGCTATCGATAACAGCGGGGCAGAAACGACCAGAGCACATTCGACTGGGAGCAATACCGATGGTAGAGACGATGGCTTTCATTTGAACCACTTTTCACGGCGAAGCATTGCACATGGGCACGAATCGCGACTGCGGCTTTTAGCACGTTTTGATTTTAGCCTACCAGGCCTCGCGCGCCATGTGTAAGGCGGATGAGGAGACGGCCGACGGCAACTAGCCCTGTTGCTGCAGTCGGTCGTCTCTAGCGTACGCTGTGCTGTCGGCACCAGACATATAGCTCATGCAGAGTGGGCTATCTGGCAGCAGAAATCCAACAGTCCTTGAATTGCAAAGAACTCGTCAAGACCTATGTATTATATGTACAATTATGGGCGACCTACTTGGCACTTTGGAAACGGAACATTCAAGACCTCATGTCTGTACCAACGCCGTACCTATTGGCACGCCACTTTAGCCTAAACACGCTAAAACCGCTGGACTTGTTGCTTTGCCTTCACAATCCTCTCCTGTATGATCCTACTGGCTTCGCCGTCAAGATATTCGCAGCCTTCGGTTACAAGCGTGCCCTCCTCGTTCATCTTCAGGAAGAACACGATATCATTCAACACCTTCTCCTGCCCCTTGGGCTTCATGTAGAAGTTCGCACGGACTGACGCGGCCCTGCTGCTCACATCCGTCGTCACATCGTAGACCTCTATCTCCCAGGTGTCGAGGTGAGGACACATACCCTCCATATGCTCGAGGAATTCATCGATGGCGCGAGGCTGTTGCAGACCGGGTCGTGTTGATACGAACGTCTTTGGGCCCCAGGTCATGAAGAACCCGGGTGCTGCGAGGGCCCGGATCCCATCATAGTTTATCTCGTTCGTACCGAGAGTTCGCGGCGAGGTCGCCTCTACGAACTGCCTCGCTGTCGAGGTCAACTTGCCGTACAAGTCTACTGTGGAGCCGATAGCCGCTTGAGGGTTCTGATTTACCACTTCCATCCTTGCAAATGGCGAGACTGATACGAAAGATTGTAGGCGGTAGCGGACATGGCGGCAGGTTGAAGAGGCCGCAGTCGCACTATATACGCGAGCCTGCGACACCGATATGCCGTATGCAACAGACCCTGTACATATCGAAAGCTTGTGTCACTGAGCAAGCAGATTCGTCGTCGCAAGTTATTGGCAAGCTGCGCCATCAGAGTCTATGCATGGCCGCGAATGCCAAGCCAGAGATTAGGGTTTCACATCGGACGAGCACACTGCCCAGGCTCTCCCATCAGTATTGCTGACTGATGATTGCAGGGAAAGAGTGATGCACACCTGAAACACGCTGAAGTAGCTGCTGCATGTTGATAAAGATGAATGTTCATAGTGCACTCACTGAACCTGATCCTCCCCCAATCTACTACAAATCAACATCTAAAGTTTGCGTTGGCGTGTCTTCAGAAGGCCTGTGCAGCGCTTTTGATATACATATATACTATACATCGCTCCGGCCTTCGAAGGCTTCAACTCTATGTTGGTCTGGCTCACCCAATGGCCGGCATAGAACCCTAGGCTGCAGTCTGTCGCCCAGTCGGAGTATACATAAGACCCTCATCGTGCCATCCGGTCCAGTGTCTTCTCCAGGCACTGTTGGTCAATGACGGGTTTGATGGCTCGTTATGGTCTCGCGTAATGCCGAGACATCGCATCTCTTCTCACGATGATTCTAGAGCGTGAGCTCCAGTGGAGCATGAGAGCAGGGCTACAGCAACAACCACGCTAGCAAAATTGTGCCATATAGGTGACGAGTTTAAGGTCGGCGTGCCTGAGGCAATCAGGATGACATTCGTGTCATGACAGTAGAGCCTTCAGCAATCTTCTAGTGGAATGGATCCTTGCCTTCCTGCTCAAGTAAGGAAAGCCTCTCTCCGCCATCAGGCTCTAGACTCCATTCGAGTGTTTCAAACTGCACCGCGATGTGTTAGCATAGGCTCATCACAAGTTCGGCGTGCTATGACCTGGACGATCCCAGTCAGAGGCACTGCGATGCAGGTTGGTGGCACGTACGTATCCCATCCTTGTCTTCCGCTCGCTCTTGAAGCGCATCATTGCCTTGTTCTTAGTGCCCTTTACTCGGAAGCTGATGTCTATCCTCCCATGCAGTTGGTTAAGTTCGCCCCAGATCCAGGGTATCTGATGTGCGAAATATATCTCGTCCCCAAGAACATCTCGTGCCTGCGGGTTGGTGCGCAATGCATAGAGGGTACTGTTGACCACCGAGCTGGAACTCTTCTGGTAGTTGAATATCGCTAGGCAGGAGACCGTCATGACAGCGATGAAGACAGGCAACGTCTTCAACCACCGGCCTGACATGCTTCCTGACACAACAGGCAGGGCTCGATCTCCACGCCTTTCCATGAGCGGGCCCGAGTTGGGCTTTGGCGCAGCGACGATGGTGCGCCTGCTGATGGCGGCACCATTTTGCCTGATGCTAGGCAGCGCCCGACCGAGGATAGATGCAGAAGGGACCGCCAGACGTGACCGAGGGAGCATCATGATGTTGATGATGGTGGACGGGTTGTAATAACTGCCGCATTAAACTTGACGCGGAGCTGGCAGCATCTCATCTCTGGTGCCAAGCCGCCAAGGGAATACTTACAGAGCTCCGTCGTCCATGATGGGGTAGGGCACGACTCCTGGGGGCTTCACCAGACTCTGGCACCAACAGCCGCCCTGGAGGCATGGTCATTACCACTGGATTCTCATCCCTGGCTCCGTCGGGACATTCGAACTCTATTGCTGTACACACACCCACTTTCTATCTTTGAAGCGACTAGTAGTGAAACGTCCGGATGGAGGATTTGCATTCCCCGGCTGGGTTGGCACTTACAAAGCATAGATCATCCACGCTGTGCTGTGCTGTACCGTGCTGTACCGTACTGAGTATACATACCCTACTATGCCATGCCACGCCATACCGGACTGTGCTGTACTGTACTGTGCTTTCCGATGGAGTGATATGCGCTTCCAGAATGGGGCAGTAAGCGCGGTCCGCAGCAGCAGACGCGACCACCACCTCGACGAGCCGCTTGTCACTGCAACATGTCAAAGACGGCCTGTTGCCGTCACCCCTGCGGCACTGCAGGTGTATCCATCGCATGTGCTGCTACAACACTCGACGCTACCGAGATCACAGGAGTTCACTGCGGCAGCTATCCCCACCAAGCCCTCGAGCTGGTGGCGCAAGCACAGGTCGCCATTTAGGCGCCCAGAAGCCTGACTACTCGGACTATTCATGCAAGACGGGAACTTTCAGTGCGGCTCTGCGATGTGTCGACGCGAACGTGCAAGGGTACCGCTATGCTATGCCAAATGTATCTCTGGCTGTCTTCCGGTACACGCTACACCTTTGAACCCTCTCTGGCAGGATCAATAGGCTCTGCCACGGGTCTGGTACTCCAACTGGAATCAAGCTGGAATCCAGCTGGGCTGACCAATGCCATGCCCTGTCTGGAAGTCCTGCCAACATTGCATGCTAAGACCGTCTGGTCTGGTGGCTTTGCCTGCCACACAACTTAACACTGTACAGTGCCCGCTTCATGGAAAACCATCATGTGATGGATCCAGCCCTATGTGGGTACAGCGAGCTTTCCCTTGCTCGACCGCTTCAACCTTGGGCGTGTCTGCTTACCGACGAGGGCGGCTCGCGTACGACACTGCCATCACACACAGTCGTGGCATCTCGTCCGTAGGACCATCTGCCGAAACGCGTGGCAGGAATACTCCGGGCGGGAAGAGTGGCTTGCTCCTCTGCACCGAAATATCTGGGCTGTGCGTCAGGGCAATCTCACGCTGCATAGCTCGGGCTAGGATGAGCTCTCCTTCGCCATCGTAATAATAATGTAGCGCACGGGAAAGGAATAAACCTCAAGTCACTAGCAGGTAGAGTGCACTAGTTCGCGGCCGTGCACAACATGGCAAGCCAAGTGTATGGAAGGTACAGTATCTATATAGTGCTTCGTTGCTCATTGCTACTCGTTTTCGCATCACAATATCAATCGCCTCTTCTACGCAGTATCGTCTCTGTTTCCAAATCCCAGCCAACATCAAGCCTGCAAATCCTCCTAGCACGATGGCTCCTACATCCAAAACCCTTCTTGGTCTCTCAGTACTGCTTGCATCAGCTTCTTGCCTACCGCACAACCCAAGATGGAGCTCTCACACTCCAGCAATCCCTCTGAGCGAGGTTGATAACAGCAGCAACGCCTTACCCGATCCTGAGAGCCTGGACTATGATCTCAAGTACATTGCTCTTGGCCTCGGCACCCAGAACTACAGCTGCGCAAACGGCGCATCGGCACCAGCAGCCGTGGGTGCCCTCGCGCGTCTCTTTGACGCCACAGCATACCTCTCGAAGCATCAGAAAGCCGTCGACAGCTTGTCCGCTGACTACCTCAAGCCCTATGAGGAGATATTCGACAACGACAAATGCTCTCCCTACACAAAGAAGAACGGTGACATTGCGTTCCCTTGTCAAGACGGTGTCAACAAGTATCTGGACCATCTGCCGAAGCTTGGAGAGCACTACTTCACCGCTGCTGGTGTCCCGTCATTCGACCTGAAAGACGCACAACCACCGCTCTTCCTGGCAGCTAAGAAGGTTGGGTCGGTCGCTGCACCTGCGAGCGCGTACGCTGGGTCTGAGAGTGAGGGTGCTGTTGCTTGGTTGTACCTTACCGACAACGGTTCCGGCGTCTCTAACGGACTGAAGGCGGTGTATCGTATCGAGACTGCTGGTGGCTCTCCACCTACCACGTGTGCAGGCCAACCTGAGAGTATCATTGTCCCTTACGCAGCCGAGTATTGGTTCTTTGATTAGCGTCGGGTCGAGTTGCGGGTGAATTGGGGCTTTTGGAATGAAGGAATCGGCGTTGGTGGCGATGTGACTTCTACCACTCGCAAAACATTAATGGCTTGCATGTCTCTGACGGACATCAAAATTTGGCTTCCATTCTCGAGCAGACATGTTAAATGCTCGATCATTCAGATGCCGTGCATTGGATGGTGCTTTGGGTTCTCCTGAGACACGGCCGTGGATTGTACATACCCTATATACATAGTGCTGAACAGAACGATGGCAGTAATGGAACGATCGGCGAAGCAGCCTCTTGCAAATCACCATGTAATGATCACAGGACCACTTGCGGAACGTAACGTATGTCTCCATGGGACATGGTATTCTCAAGTACCATGACTAACGAAGGGGTGTAGATAGACAACCCGGATCTATGCGCTGTATGACGGCGCCTATCCATCTTGGTCGCACCCGCACGGGACGCTCCTACACCGATGCCTCGGAAACACGAGATGCGTCTCACTAGACGTGAAAGCCTTATTACTCGCCAGTACACTGCTCTACATGATTCCTAGGCAGATGCGATCTGTCGGTGACTTAGCAGCGGTTACTAGCACAAAGGTTCTCAGCAAGATTTTTTGCCCTCCAATTCGGAGACAGAGTGGATAGCTGTTTGACGCTACTGCATTGCTATTGACCGGCAGTGTGATGTAAGGGGGCACTCCATCGAGCTATTCGGCCCTCTGGATTATACTTGTTAGGTAAACCTTGCTCGGATGTCCAGACAAGGGATGTGTAAAAGGTGGCAGTCAATGACATTGTCCCAGGCGTTGGCCGAGAGATCGTCATACCCGGGTCGCTCGTGACCAGACAATCCAAAAAACTTTGACAGAGCTGTAGCTTGTCGTTGTTATATTCTCTACTCGGTGATAAGGAGAGCTAGAAAGGGCGATCGTAACGCTGCAAGTACCCGTACCTCCACTCCTCTGCTGCTGCCCAGCACTCACCTCGATGCAATTCCACCCGATGCTGGAGACCTTCAATGAGCAGCTGACGGGTCTTAACACATAGCCAAAGCGCCAATGGAAATCGATCAACAGCCGTTAAATCACCTGCACTGCCATCTCGGCTCTGTATGGGTGTTGCCGCTGTCGAAACCCCCTCTTTTACCCGTCCAGGCCCGCTAAGCTCGTTCTCCAGGCAACAACTAGTGCATCATATGCACCACAAACCGGGCGATATCGTCAGTGGGCACATGCGCTGTGCGGCAAGGCAACGTGGGCTGCTACCAGACCCGATCATTCACTCCTTCCAATGCGACGTGTACTTCAGTACTTGCACTACCAAGACACACCAAAACAATGCACGTATGTCATTGTGAATATGCTGTGTTGTCCCTTCCGCCTTCACGTGCTTCACACAAAGGTAAAGAGGTAGCATTGCCGGCCATGACATAAACGAGGAGCCCGCCATCTAGCACTCAGGTAAGTGCTGATCGATTGATCTCGAACACCTTGCTTTTCGATCATGGCATCCATCAAATCGCTGCTATCCCCCCTACTCGCCACATGTGTGTTGCAGACGGTATTCGTCGATGCATCAGCACAACTGCGTCGTGGTCCCCCGTACGGACATCCTCCCCCCGGTGGGTATGATGATACCGTCGTGCATCTTGACTATGCAACCTATAAAGGCAGAGCGCTTTCGAATGGTATCAACCAGTGGTTAGGTATCCCCTTTGCAAGCCCACCTGTGGGAGATCTACGATTCCAGGCACCGCAAGACCCTCAAAAGGAGTATGGAGTAAAGGACGCTGACGAGTTTGGGCCGCTATGTCTGCCGTCACCTGGCAACGTCACGGATTACACACTGCAATCTGAAGACTGCCTGTTCCTCAACGTCTACGCGCCAAAGGGCGGCCAAAACTTGCCGGTGTACTTCTTCATCCAGGGTGGCGGATTTGCGACCAACAGCAATGCAAACTATAATGGATCAGGTCGGCATTTTCATAGACACCTTTTTCGTTCAATGAGCCCTGCTTACGTCCTTCAGGTATCATTGAGGCCGGCGACAAGCAAATCGTAGTTGTGAATTTCAACTACCGCGTGGGGCCATACGGTTTCCTAGCAGGTGATGAGGTCCTGAAGTACGGCAGTATCAACAATGGCCTCAAAGATCAGAGGAAAGCGTTGGAATGGGTCCACAAATACATCTCGAGATTTGGTGGTGACCCTAACCACGTCACTATTGGCGGTGATTCGGCAGGTGCACAATCAGTCAACCTTCAAGTCACGGCTTATGGCGGTCGTGATGATAGCCTCTTTCATGCATCAGCTGCAGAATCGCAGTCCTTCCCGGGGATTCGATCTGTGGAGGAGTCACAGTACAACTACGACAACCTCGTTATCCGCACTGGTTGTGCAGACTCCATCGACACGTTGGCCTGCCTGCGTCTGCTAAGCGTAGAGGAGTTGCAGACGCACAACATCCTCACTCCTTTCCCTAACGCCATGAACGCTCCATTGTATCCTTACGGGCCTGTCCTCGACAATGACTTCATCAAAGAGTACACATACCACGCATACGCAAACGGGAATTACGTCAAGGTTCCGTCGATTGGCGGCGATGTCACGAACGAAGGCACTGTCTTTGTACCAAGGAACGCAACCTCGATCGGCGAGGCCAATACTTTCATTCGGGATCAATGGCCCACTATATCTCCTGCGCTGCTAAGGGTGTGGAACAGCTTCTACCCTGTCGAGTCATACCCCAAGCTCGGCAACGAGACGGCGAAGAGTGAGCAAGGTGACTACTACCATGCCCTCGCGACAGGGTATGGAGAGATGCGTTACACCTGTCCCGGCATCAACATCAGCCAAGTGCAAGCGGAGCAGAACGTCCCGACATGGAACTACCGGTGGAATGTCGAGGATCCAGACGCGGTGAACTCAGGTAAGCATCTTTTCCCTTCTATGATATGGCACGATACGGAACATGAGCACCACTGACAGTACGCACGGCAGGCATCGGTGTCCCTCATACTGTCGAGGTGAACGCGATCTGGGGGGCGGATAATGTGAATGGTGCTGCGCCCGCCTCATATTATGAAGGCCAAGAAAACGAAAAGATAGCATCGACCATCCAGCATTACTGGGCCAGTTTCATCAGGGCATACGACCCCAACAAGTATCGCCTCGACGGAAGCCCAGAGTGGGAGCCTTGGACAGCCAACGAGGGCTACCGCCGCATCTTGATGGAGACGGACGGTGCGAAGATGGAGGACGTGCCTGAAGATCAGAAGGGGCGTTGTCTATGGTATGCCAGCATCGGGCCCAGCCTGGCTCAGTAGTTGAGAGCCTCAGCCTCCCATCCACACCTGGATTGTATTATATACCTATCATGTCTTTTTGTGATGGCGTGGAGCCTGAACATTGCTTTTGCCACAGGCTTGCGCGAAAGCGATTTGTAGGATGTATTATAGTCTTACTCGTCGAACATGTATGTTTACTTCACTGATATCCAATGCAGACGCACTGTTGCCACTTTGCAGACGGAACTGCAGGTTCCAGATGTAATAAAAGAGCCAAGAATTTATTACTATATTGATGCGAAAAGCAAGAGACGCTGTAACAGGGCATACTAAAAGCCGTCCAAGCTCCTTCCGGCCTTTACCTCCTCCCTCCATATCCGTCTCTCCATCTCTGTCTGCGCACCTGGGCCTTCGTACGTGCTCCCATAGATCCCGGTGGCCCATGCAGCGCCGTCACCCTTGGCACCCTTGCCAGTGTCAAGACCCCACTGTCCACAGCCCTTTGTCACGTTCCTCTTCACCCACTTGCCGTACACAAGTAGATTGTACAACCTGAATGACAGGAAGGCGAAGCGGTCCCTTTCGAGGTCCTCAGGATACGTGGCGCCCAGATCGACAGCTGCGGATATCCCGCTGATACAGGCAGTCTCGTGCGCGTTGACGAGGGTCCAGGCGCCTGCGTAGCGCGTGCGGCGTTTGCCCTGGAGGAACTGCAGCCAGGGCACGACAAAGACATAGTGTGTCCATGAGTGGCAGAGCTGGTGCCACCAGTCGCTCCGGATGATCTTGGACTTGTCGATTTCGTCGATGCTCCAGAGGTGCCCGTCACGCTCCTTGTTGAGGAAGATCGTCTGGAAGACGTGCTTGTCGAAGTGTGAGTCCTTGGACTCCACGCCGCCTTTGGCTGGTGGGAACTGGGCCTGGTAATTGGTGCAGTCGAAGCACATCTCGAGCTTGGTGAGGTCCTGCTGGTACATCTTGATGAGATACATAGGCTTGAAGTTCTCCTTGGCGAAGCTGTCTCTTTCCGACATGTCCTGGCCGTTGAGCTTGGTGACCGCGTTTTCGTCATTGTAGAAGCATTCATAGTGGTTTCGCATGTAGTCTGCATCTTGGTGGGTGACGGTGATGTCGTTGGCGAACTTGGCGCTGCCGAGTACCCGACGTTCCAGGCCTGTGATTGTGGGCTCGAGTAGCCTCTTTGCCGTATCCGTTAAAGTACAGAGGACTATCTCATCGTACTCTTCTGTAAGTTCAGGCTTGTCGGCGTCAATGCCTGTAGCGCCGCTTGGGTTGCCAAACTCGACACGCTCTTCGATGTTGCCTGGTACCCATGCGCTATCCCTGTTGTGTCCGTCCTCAGCCGGAGTGCGGTTGACAATCTTCACCGTAACACCAGTATTGTCGCGCTTCGTGACACCTGTCAACTCGGTCGAAAGCCGCACATTCACACCCTTCTTAACCAGGTCTTTGCGCCAGGCTTCGTAGAAATCGCTGAAGTTTGGAAACACAACCATAGGTGGCAGGTTCGAGGCAACACTGTTCTTGTCCGGTGGATACCACATGCCGTATGTGGGGCTTGTGCATAGTCTCTCCATAACCATGGATGGTACCTCCGGCGCATAGTTTCCAGTGCCCAAGAACAGCGCCACAATCGGAAGAGCGACAATATTTGCAAATTCCTCCGAGAACCTGAACAACTTGACCAAGTACTTGATCGGCAGCAACGCGAAGAATACCTCGAACATCCTCACGATCTTCAGCATCCACGCGAACCGTCTGACCTCTTTCTCGTGTTTCGCCAGCAGCTTGCTGGGATGCACGTTTGACCAGTATTGATCACCCTTGCCGAATGCCACCTGGAGCTTGACTGGATCTGCTGCATATCCTTGCCGTGCAAATGCGGTAAGAGTGTGGTGGAAAATGTAGCTCCCTCCCTGCACACCTTGATTGAGCCATGATGCGCCCGTCTTTTGCTTGTCGAGAGGAATTGAGTAGGCCTGTCCACCACAGTAGCCTACTGCGTCAATAAGGGTCACCTCGAACAGGTCTGGGTGGTTTGCGAGATGGTGCGCGCAGGACATGCCTGTGATGGCGGTGCGATGTTAGCCATGATCGTGCTGTATACTGGTGCATATGTGTCAAGAGTGTGCGTACTCACCCGCGGCGCCTGCGCCTACGACTAGCACCTTCTTGCGCTTTGGCCCATTCTTCTTCTGACTTTCCATGGTGTCGCTAGTGTTGTAGCGAGCTTGCGATCCGTTCGATTGCAAAAGTGGCTTTGTTCCAGATTTCGACATGCCAGTGGTTTCTGTCCTATGTCCTACAGTGATCGCAAACACTTGTTGGTAGCATCAAAGCGGAAGGGTGAAGCTGAGAAAGACAGAAGGATGGATGCCATCTTCCACTCGCCAAGTTGAACAATGCTTCCTGGTACGTGTAGTGGTCATCGCTTGTAATACTCCGTCCTCCAGTATGGTTTTGTCGTCATTGAGCTGCCGCTCTAGGAAAAGCTTCGATCGGATCTAGCCCCACGATCTGTCTCGGCTCGCGACGGCCCACTAAGATCGAGTTTATCTCGTTAACGAAAACGGGCTGAGTTAATCTTGTAACGAGAAAGTAACACTAATATACTACCAGTAAACAGTTAACCAAGAATCACACCGCTCACTGACTGCCAGACCCTCCAACACACACAGAGTTATGGCTATCTAGCCTGGGTCTCATTGATTCTAATCAACGTTCAGCCTTTACATTGGTGCTTGCCAATATCGTCTTTGATATCTAGTCTGCTCGTCGTCTGGCTGCTTCGTGTATGCCACTGCAGAGGAATAGTCAGTATTCTCAACCGTATCTTCGAAGATGAGATTAAACCTGCGTGGTGTTTTGCTACTTACATGAGATCTCATCATTGTCAAAGTCAAAAACGCTGTAGAAACTTCTCAAAAATTGTGCTCCCAGAATGACTGCTTCATGTTCTCCTGGAAGAGATAAGATGTCCCTAAAAGAAAAGAATGGAGCATAGCAACCTGACTCGTCCTCTGGGGTAGCATCAAGCTCGACAATGTACTGCCACGCAGTGAGGGCGAAAGTTATCCTGTCCGGTCCAAACGTAAAGAGTATATCCGGCATCGACCCTCGCTTGTCGCAATCGACACCCGGTATGCCTGCACTAAGATCAGCATCGATTTGCTCCAACAGCTTGTCTGTAAATTCGTCCGGGAAGAAGAAGAACGGGTCAATGGTGTTAAAGACCGCATGAGTCGGGACCGTGGGCCATGATGCAGATGAATCGCCAACCGAGATCTCGTGCAGCGCAACATGCCAGGAGCTGGGGAGGTCATGCACCTCAACTTCACGGTCTATCGACGATATTGGCAAGGTGACGAGAGGTCCGACATATTGGCTATGGTCGATCTCGCCGAACAGAAGCTGACCATCCTCCGCGCCCGAGTTCTGCGCCAGCTTCAGGCTGAAGATGTTGCGTTCGAGCGTACCCTCCTGGATCATCTGATGAAAGGGTCCAGGTGGTACGTCCTGGTCAATGCCCCTTCGAACAGAATTAGGATAGCGTGGGAGCCCTAGCACTGCATCGAAGTCGAACAGGTCCATAAAGTCATATGCGTCGATAGATGAAGCAGAAATGAAGGTGACGTTGTCCAGCTGCACCCCACCAACGCTTACAGCATCGTTTGTGTACTTGCCTCTCCAAGTCTGGCTGTAGCATAATCTTTCAGCACCAGACTCATCACGCCCAGTGTCATTGTTGTTGGTCGAGGATGCGGACGCGTTGTACATGTTTGTGGCTTCTTCGCAGAGCTGGGACGTCGAACTCCGAGAACCTGGACAGTCAACGTTCGGGAGCATCATGTCAGTCCATCCTATATTGATGGCGGCACGGAAAGACTGGGGCGGTGTACCGGCAGTGATGTTGGTGGTTTGGAACCAGCGAGCCCAACCGTCAGTCACTGGCCTGCCTTTGAGTGTATCCACTGCCTCATTGTGAGATACGAATGATTGAAGAGGCTGCTGGAATCGCCTTGCATTGCTTCGCGCGTGAGCAATTGAGCTCGTCAAGGACAAGTCCAATAGCAGACCTGATAGCAGCATGATTGTATGGAATAAAATGGACCGTTTGGCCTACCTAGCACTCAGAGGCCGATGTTCTACAAAGTACCTGTTCATTTACATCTTCAGTCTGATGTTTGACCGTGCCAGATGCGAGCCAGAGGCACAGCGTTAGGGTTTGTGTCGAGCGTGGCTGTGCCATGTTTCGTTGGGCACGTTGCATCATATCAAGCGAAGCAATCATAGCTACCTTCAAGTCGTCACCAAATCATGTTTTGTCTACGGGAGTGCATGCTGCAGAAATTGATGCTTGAGTGTGAGATATCGACAGGAGAATGTGGAGTCGCAAGGAGATAATATCAGCAGCAGTAACAATACCTCTCACTCAAAGCCTGACCTGGCTATGCGAATTCAAGAGATACCGGAATTTTAGCACACAGCTCCAGGCTGAGTGACCTTGATTTGGTTTTAACGGCGGCTTTGATCACAGGCGGCATCGTTTGACAATTCATCATACACTCGCCGGGCGCCTGGCACGATGGCGGGCTGCATTTCGATGAGGCTGACGTTCGCATCCGAGGCCGCCTGAGCAGCTGGAGGCGTCCTGTTTGATATGCGAGGCGCCCAATGCTTTTCCGACGCGGAAGTGTCCATGGAACTGAATCCAGAATCCATTGACGCGTACGTGATACGATCGTCCCCATGGGGCTCAACACTGAAGGATTGCTAGGAACGAAACGCATGAGAGCAATGCAAAAGTAACGGCTCGCATGTAAGATTGGGAATTCAACGACATGCTAACACCTGAACTGGGCGTGCCACCCAATATCTCACACCCAATGCAAGACGTGGAAAATCCACACTTACGAACCATCATTACGCGTGATCAGCAATGCCAAAAGATAAGTTTGCATGTCGCTGTTCTGGATGCAATTTCCCATCGAGTTCGGTGAAGCGATGTCGCTAAGCCCTGCAAGCCGGCTGCAGCGTGATGGGTCCTGCCCCACTGGCGCGCACCGCCGATACATTCGCCTTTCAAAGCGTGAGTTGTCTGGGCACACGACCACATGGGAGGGTGATCGTCAGTAGCTACTACAGTACAAGGCCAAATGCTCCATCGCTACATTGAACAATCCGCACTGCGCGCCTGACACTATGTGCAAGGATTCTGACGACAGTTCGCGCGACGGCGACACCTTCCTGCTCGGTGAAGACCTTGTTCGGTCGCCCATACACAAGGCTGCGGGGACGGGCCAAGTCGATTTCGACGGTATCTTGCAGCAACCGCTTCGAATCCACGAAGACCTCCAAAATGGGAATGGCGGCCAAATGTGGCCTGCGGGAATGGTGCTGGCAAAGTATATGCTACGCAGGAAGCGGGATGAACTGAGAAAGGCCACATCAATGTTTGTAGTTTGCACGGCTCTGGCTTCCTGATCCCACCTGATCCGCATACGCCTGGCTGGCCGGATTGCTGATTTTGCTGCATTGCACAGAGTTGAGCTTGGTGCGGGAGGTGGTCTTGTTGGGTAGGCGACATGATCCTTCTACAACACATCGCACGATGCCACTGGGAAGCTAACACTCTTTGCCCAGGCTTGGTGTCGCCCTCGGGTGCGATTTGGATGACGGCGTCTACATCACTGACCAGCAGCCAATGCTGGAACTGATGCAGCAGAACATCACCCTGAACTCACTGCAGGCCAAGGTGAAGGCGGCAGTATACGACTGGGGTGCAGCACGCCCGGATGCGATACCACAACACCCGACAGTGGTGCTTGCCGCGGATTGCGTGTACTTCGAGCCTGCATTCCCTCTCTTGCAGGTAACCTTGCAGGAACTGATTGGTCCCGAGACGGTGTGCTACTTCTGCTTCAAGAGGCGACGACGGGCAGACATGCATTTCCTGAAAACGATGAGGAAGGCGTTCAATGTAGAGACTGTCACGGATGATCCTGATCGGGATGTCTATTCCAGGGAGAACATAATCTTGTAAGACTTGGCCTCTGGAATTGACCTCAAAGGATTTTGGATGCGACTTTCGCTGACGATCAAGAAAGGCTCACCGTCAGGCAGAAGGCCAAGTGAGGGGCGCAGCAACACCGCGAGTCTCGCCCTTCAGCCACTGGCAGTTGGGGGATATGTTCGGTCAGCATTCAGGCGCAGACCCGGACAACACTTGAGTCTGTCTTGCAAATCGAGAGGTGAAACATGGCTCGGTGCGGCCCCTTAAGAGCGCAATCCTACACGATGCCAAAAGACGTGGTGGGCGGAGATCCCACCGCCTGCCTAAAGCGGCATACCGGTAGGGAAAGCCAGCGAGCTTCACCTGCAAGCTTCAGGCAAGGAACTAGAGATGCAGGCGAAGCATGAGAAACACCGAAGGACGGGGGGGTTAGAGGAAGCGTAGAAGCAAGGTAGAACGCGTACGTAGGTATCGTGCAAACACATACTCGAGTACGTATAGCAGCTAGGTGATCATCTTGTGCTGGCAAAGCTTCGAACCACGGCATTCTGAGGGGTGATCAGGCATCCAAACAGGCAAGATGATGAAATCCCACTGCCCATAACGTGTACACGCCCAGGCGTCCTTGCATGGCTTTCAACAATGAAGCAACAGTGGACCATGGATAGGGGCGCCAACTGGCGGGTTGGATGGCATAGGCATTGCATAGCATGGCAGGGCATGCAGAATTATCGCCTAGACATAAGCGTACCTGATTCTGCCAGCCAGAGTGCCGGTGCAAGAGGTGTGCCTCCAGATGTACAGTACCCAGGTGGTGTCTGTATGTACCGCGCGTGTGGGGTGGACATCAGAGGTCAAGCCTTTGACAAGCTCGCATGCTGCATGCTGCATGCTGCAAGAGGACGACTGACCGAAGAGTGACAGAGGCGTAGGCAGACAGGCGGGGACTACGGACTACTGTACGGCTGCTGTATGTGGGAAGCTGGAGCGGTAGACAGAGCCGTCTGGGTGGCATGACATGATGCGGAAGATGCCACAGCTATTGCAATGGCAACAAGTAATGAATAATGAATAGTGCCTGGACGTTTTGAAAGTAGAGGCCGAAACACCGACATCGCTAATTCACTTCACAACCCGCCATGCGTCCGTCCGACAAAGCGACTGAGAACGGAACAGCTGCCGCACGCTCCAGGTGCGGTGCAGGGCTGATGTAAGGGTGGCGAGACAAGGCGGCACAAAAGCCCGGCATTGGCTTCTTACAGTGGGGGGTGAGTCAACGACTGTCTCGATTGTCATAACAACAGCAACAACAACAATAACAGTGATAAGAATGATTGCGTTGTTACCGTTGACAAATATACCAGGCAGGGGAGGAAAGGCAGAAAAGTCTCCCCCCAAATCCTGCTCGGGACTGTGCTGATCTTGACGATGATGATGGATGATGGTGATTATGATGATGTATGCACGACCTCTGGCCTAGCGCGGCCTGCCTCTCTGGCTGCGCGAGTGTGGATGAGAGAACAGGGGGGGAGGGAGAAAAGAGCGAGATGGAGGGAGAGAGAGAGAGAGAGAGTGTGTGTGTGTGTGTGTGTGTGTGAGTGTGCGTGCGTCTGTGCCTGCGCCTGGGTTATGGGTTGATGAATTTCTGGATAGTCCGGACAAAAGAGCTGCCTCGTGCGTAAGGTTGGCTTGGGTAGCGTGCGTCGGCTGGCGCCATCATCATCGCCTGCAGGGAGGGAAGAGACAAGGTGGATCGATCTGGAGACTGGGGGCCATCCGCTCTAGCTTCTGCTTGGTTATTTTGCCGGTACTTGGCCAGAGAACTCTACATGTAACTCTGGAGCTACTACCACCCTACCCTGCCCATGCCCTGCCCTGCTGCCCTGCCCGCGCCTCTACTCTGCCATCGCCCGACCGCCCGACATGAAGTCAGTTAGGCGGCGGATTGGACGCAGCGCAGTAGGTGCAGGTAGAGCACACCTCACGCACGCAACACGCTTGTCTTGTTTCAATGGGGGGGGAGGGGGGGAGCCTTCTCTCTCTCTCTCCCTCTCGTCTCTCTTCGCCCTGCCGTCCTACCCGCGTCCGTTGCGCGCGTTTCCCACCCAACAAATCACACCCTCTCTATTTGCCTTTTCCACTCTGCGCTCACTTCGCTCTTGTTGATTAGTCCTTCGTACGCAAGTGAAATTCCTGCATGGTCCACACATCCCATTCTGATCCGGTGCGTTGTAGAGAGGTACTCACCACAAGTCCACAGTACCGCTACTGTACCTATATTCCTGGCGATCCAACTCTCCGCCGCCCCCTCTATTATTAACACGCCTTTGCCGGACTCTTTGAAATACCCTCGCCCTTCCCACTTTCTTGTAATGGGCAATCTTCCTGAACAGACCCGTGGCCGTGCATTCCATACGTACAACAACTTGCTCAGCCCGTTACCGCTGTAGACACAACATACGATCGATCTTGAAACACGCTGTGCTGTCTGTGCCAAAGCCACCTACTGCCTGAGCAGCGCACGATCCCCCCAGCTGGCTGTGCTTCTACATAACGACCCATTGATTCGCATCGCCAAATCACTGCGATCGTCAGCTTTTCTTTCCCCCCGACAGCATTTCTGGGCGGACTGCTCATATATCGACCCATACATTACCGCCCTTTTGGCTTT
The DNA here is from genome assembly GCA_010093785.1 of Polychaeton citri CBS 116435. Classification (NCBI taxonomy): domain Eukaryota; kingdom Fungi; phylum Ascomycota; class Dothideomycetes; order Capnodiales; family Capnodiaceae; genus Polychaeton; species Polychaeton citri. Next base: position 254,148 of record MU003796.1, read on the forward strand.
TGCAGTCTTTCGATAGCCTCTGCAACGACCACCATGAGGATCAATTGCTTTCGACCAGCGTCTAAGGGCGACGTGGTTCCTAGCCTCAATGACGCTCCACGACCAGTATCCCGCACAAACACCAGCGACGGCCGGATGAAATTCAGGAGCAAAAGCTTTCCCATCAAGCGCATTGGCAGCGGCAATTCATCAACCCGCCAGAGTTCGAATTCGAGCATCTCCAACCTCCCACCTTGTGCTGGGCTGTCAGATCCTCGGGTGCAAGCCATGATGATGCCCGAGCCTGTGGACGCGCCACCGAGCAAATGCCTCAGACTGAGTCAGCCAAAGACCTACGGCGCGATAGTCGATGGCATGAAGCAGTGCAAGGGCTGCCGCGACTGGCGGAATTTCGCCGTCTTCTACGACAACGACATCGATGAGCGTACCAGCGCGGAAATCCTCGCGAAACAGCGAGCACGTGAATACGCGCGCAAACTCAGGGAGCTGGATAGCTTCAACAGCAAGAATTCAGAGGAATCCGTCGAGGTCGACATGATCGGCTGAACTCGTCTCGGCCGTCGACGACGACTGAGGATTTCTCTTGTGCCCGAATTAATAAAAGGCCGTCTGGACTGTGACTATGGGTCCAGCCATCCAAAACCCACTCTGCGCCATTTGATACGGACAAATCTCACTTGCACCAACCTGTCAAATCAACGCGACACGTGTGCGGCATGCCGAGGTCAAGTGATCTCCCATCCCACGACCAGCTTTCATGACACCGAGCATTCGCCGCTCCAGCTGCAGGCCAGAATTGCTTTGCCAAGCCCCCGGGATTGCAAGATTAAAGCGCGGCTCCTCACATGTGCCCGCCAAAGATTTTCACATTAAGCTTCGTGTCATACTCCACACTATAAGTTGAAAAGCATCAACACCTCAACGCACGTCGCCCTAACCCCACCATACCCTTACAACCGTCACCTTAGCTTGACTCTGGGGGACGATCTGAAGCACAACACCTGGTCGCCATCAGCTGTCGCAAGCGTCGCCCACATCGACCACCCATCACACCTGGTTTGGAGATCTGTAAGACGTTGACTGGGATCTGATAACGACCTCAACAATCGAGCAGTACATCCTTATCGCTGCCACTTATCTCCAGCAACTCCAGGATCGCCTAAAATCATACGACCTAGTCACTTGCTTCGAGGACTGGTCTAAGGCTGCATTGCACCCTCTACATAGCTACAAATTGTCCTCGGGTTCAACCCGGAATCTTATCATCCTGGCGACCGGCAACCTGGCTCTACCGAAGAGCAACGCCGCTAAGAAGCGCGTCAAGCACGTGGCTGTCACTTACGAGGTGCAGCCACCGTCGACAGCGGAGAAGCTTGCTGCTGTCATCGATGTCCTCGCCATCGAGGACAAGGACTTCCCCCAGCGGACGTCTATCGAATCACTACTGATGCGAGAACCTCCCTGTGACTCCAAAACTTCCTCTCGCGAAGCTCGTCTAAGGGAGGTCGCACAGCATAAGATGTCCATCTTCCGAGGTGCGAATCCGCAAAATCGCAACTGGAGAGACCTGCCGGTCCTTGAGGACTCGGAAAAGACAGTAACCCAGCTTCATCCCAGAGCTGCGACTCATCACAGGGAGGAACCTGATTACGATCTCGAAGACATGATCGGATGACCTTGCCGCGGCGGTACTCTGTCATCAGCAGACATGTCATCTTACCTCACGAATGATGTTTGGAGACGGCTTTGATAAACATTCAGTCAGCCCACACTCACCACATCGACATCGTGAGATACCACTATCTGTTCTGTTTGCTGCGTTTTGAGCGGGGGAGTTTTGAGAGCGTCTTGGCGTAGCTCACTGCAATGCATGAGCCTGCAATGGAAGCGTTATTGTTGTTTTACATACCCATGATCAATCACTTTCAGTGTCACTTTAAACCCTAGATTACAAACTCCTTAGATCAGGGGGAAACACGCCAGGGCATGCTTGGCTACCATAATCCAATAGTATGGGTTGTTCTAATCATCCGACACATTGGCTTGTAAACTTGTCTCACCGTCCAATCTGTATTGCCCATCGAACTACCATCGTATTACCATAATGTATGTACTAGACTGTCTTGAGGCATGCAATGGAACAGGATTCCATCGACCAACATGTCCACGACGACGGCAGGCGCCAGAGGAGGGGCAGGCGCCGCCGCCCTCGCCGTAGCGCAAGATGATCTGCACACTATCGCACAGTAACAGTAGTACAGCAGGCCCGTTCCCACTTCACTCCACCACTCCACCACCACCCCCAAAGAGACCCTTCCAAGAGACGTCGTGCCAGGTCCCAAGACATTCTTCGAGTCTCGCAAACGCTGGCGCATCCGCCTTGTGGCCCTGATCACGGTCGCGATTTGCTGCTCTGTCGGCCACCGCGTCACACCACGAATCTACCAATGCTGCGGGCCAGTCTTGGCCGTCTCCTCGCCTTTCGAAAGCCACTACATAGGCGTGGACTCAACCGTCGGCGGGTTGCGCAGAAAGGACGCGCGAAAGGACAGCGACTCCTTTCGCCTTGGCATGTAAGGCATCATCGCGAGATTGCTCGCGGCCGAGTGTAGATGACCGCAAGGGGTGGAGGGGGACTCGTCAGGGCCAAGGCGGGACCGCCTCCCAAATCTACACTGTGCAGCTTTCGCACGATTTCCACGACATTACGCCCTTGTGGGTTTTGCCTCTCAGAGATGATGAGGGTGCGCACGTAACGCCCAAACCGCCCGCGCTCTCGCAGCATTACGGTGTTTGACGGCTGAATAAGCGCTACTCTTTCTGGCGATATCCCTACATAGCCGCCGCGAACCGAGTATTACGGACTTCGCGTTTCGCCACCAAACACTTGAGGTGTTCTGGCGACACCTGGCTCATCCACTTCCTCGACCAGAGAGCCCGATCCGCATCCGTAACGACGTTCATGCTGCCTCCTCCCACCCAACAAGCAATTCACGTTTGCTGCTGATAAGCACACGAAGTCCCCTCCCTGCCCAGGCATTAGGCAAGCCAAGAAATGCGGAAGTATCTCTGCGCTTGCTCGCAATCTCCTTCCATCCCCTTCCCTTCCCTATCTGTGAAGCAGTGCAGGTGTACATACATTAGGGTCGAGACACCACAGACCTTGACATACGCCATGGCGCGGGTTCTTGGCCCTGCAGTGTTACGACTCGCGAGGGGCCTTCTTGCAGATCATACATGCACACTATGGGAAGTCAGCGGCGATCTTGGATTGGGAGGAGGATAGGCAGCAGTGACCTTCTGCCATGAACCGGTCGCGCGTGCGGATACCAAGGCTGCATAAGTACCCCCCTCCTTAAACTTGACCGTAGAAGTTGCTGCTTCTGCTTCATGCTGTGCTTTATTTCGAAAGAAATTAGGCTAGCGCACGTCCGGCGCCGGGCGAGGATCAGAGGCGATGTCGATCATACATTGCTTTTGCAGATCAGGACCCATTACTTTAATCTGACTGCACGACTGGATGAGGATAGATTTGAAGGGGGGTAGGACGAAGAGGATGAGGTGGACGTCGCGCCAGCGTCCACTTGGACATGCCCAGACTCTTGGTCCTGTAGGCCAAGGAGTGTACAGGTGTTGCTTACCGGGTGTGCTTCGATGCCACGGCAAAGCTTTCGCCTGGAGCTTGCATTCTCAGGGCGCTTTCTTCCGATTTCTAGAAGGATGAAAAGGGGGGTAAAAGAAGGGTTATCACGATCATCATGACTTTCGATACGATTGCGCAAGCCTAGCGAGGTGATTTACGTCTATGTCTGTTTACACTGAGCCTTCCGATGAGAGCAGAAGCCCTTGGCACTCGCCTCTGTGCACCGAATGGGCACTACCGCCGCTGTTTGTGAACATTTGCAGCCCTTGGCAAGATGCAATGCATTGTTCATTTCTGGAGAAGTGAAGACGCGACTCTCTTCGCCTGATGCTGAGGGAATTTATGTGCCACATGTTCCAAACCTTGGGTCGTCATGTAGCGGTGGTATCTTGCTCAGTGCGGTATGACCACCGTTGGCTAAGGTTTGCTATTATTTCAACAGGAGACATGGCGCTGCTGTCACGCCAAGACACAGAGATGTGCTTTCTGATGCAGCCAAGGTCCCGCTTTCAGCATCACGAAAAGCACCACGGATAGCTGATCTTCTGGTGGTGCCTGAGAAGGTTCCGGATTCTCTCAGCGGATACAACTGAAACCCTGGGGCAGCTTGCAAGGGAACGCAAAGTGAAGGACAGATGTAGGTAACCACTCTTAGACGCTAAGCAATAGGGTTTCAAGCGTTTGAAGATGATGAACTTGTCGAACATGACTGTAGTGTCCTGAACACTGCGAGCGAAGTGCTTTACAAAGCCAAGAGTTCAACTAGAGAACCTGGCTTCTCTCGCGAGGAGAAGAGCCAACACAATGGCTTACCGGGCGGACTGGTCGTGTTCTTTTCTTTTCTGCCGCCATGGAATTGTGGATCAACAACAAATTCTGTCAGGTAAAAGGATCGAGAATGAATGGCCAGAAAGTCTCTAGGCACACTGCTCCATCATGATCTGAGCCCATTCTCAGTGGAGCATGATCTCGGGTTTGATCCATTTGTGTTCGGCATGTGCAGAGATGACTGGCTCATGTCTTGACTTATGATAGCAATACTGACAGAACGTTTCTTTCAAATCAGTGGCTTATAGCTGTGCCGTGCTCACTTATCTCATGCAACCTTCTTTTCAGCCTCGCGAGTTTTGACCTCCTGATCCTCCCTCTCTGCTAACTTCCTCATGTCTAACAAGATGTGCACCTTGCTCATTAAGCTTTCGAAAGCCTCTATCACAGGCGGCGTTGGGAGAGGGATAACCTCTGGTACGCCGATGTGCGAAAGTATTGCGGCTATCTTGTCCGTTTGAATGGTGCTCTTGGCAATGCGTGGTTTGGTCAATTTGTCACTAGCAAAGGTGACACCCGATGGTAATTTGTCTGAGGATTGCACGATGCCCATACGAAGCTTGTCAGCTGCGCTGAAGTTGTCCACGTTGCTACCAGGTTGTTGGGCAAGACTTGCGCGCCGATCCGCCTTGTTGTTAGAGTCTGTATTAGCGCCAGAGCTGTTGGCACCGCCATTGGAATGAGCAGCGCTACTGGCACCACCAGCGCCGCCAACACTTGCGCGATCTCTCGTAGCAGACTGTGAATCTCCGGGAATTGGCTTCAGCCTTTGGTTCTTCCTTAGTCGATCTGCAGCAAGCAGTTGCTGCCACAGTCCTGTCAGAGCTTGTGAGGTCGAGTATTGGTAGCCGTTTGTGTTCGCATGAGGGTAATCCAGCCGCCTACGTAGATCGTCTCTTTCAGCGTCCACCGAGACTTGGTTGGCCATGATCTTCTGCAACTCTGCGAGCAGGACACTCTCCTCATCAGCCTCACTCTGTCGCCTCTGCATATGCCCTTCCGCCAATTGTCTTCTTTGCGCATCGCGTGAGGGATCGTAGGACTGTAGGGTCTTGAAGAGCTCGAAGTCTGCACCTGTCATCGACGCCTGGGGCGTCTTCATCTCCATTGTCGTGGCAGAGACAGTATAGAACCTCTTCTTCAGTTGCTCCAACGTCCGATCGGGAGTGCTGCTTCCACTATCTGTCCATCGATCTACAACAACCGGCCACTTGCCCGCGCACTCCTTATACAACTGGCACAGAAGTTCCGTATCATCCTTCGTCCAGTCGTCGCTCTGTATCCTAGTCTCGTAGATCTCGTCCGTGAATGTAGGCGAGTCGACCTGAACGTTATACTTTGCGAATCGTGCGGCAAAGTCCTCGCCGGAGTTGTGAGACCAACTTTGGCCCTGCACATTTGGAACGCGATGCCATGGGCGAACGCGCTTGCGAATCGCTTGTCGCTTTATACGATACAACGGTATGTCCCTGTTGATATTATTTGGCGGTGCTTCGAGCGCCATCATGGTTAGCTTGGTGGATCGAGGATGTGTTTGCTTGATGTCGCGACTACTCACTCCGTGACAGTGTCTACAACTTGGAAGGTGAGCCGAGGCTAATATCATAATCAGGCCTGAGGCAAGATAATAAGGCTCAGTCTGTTAGCGAATTTTTGAGCCTGTCGACCTTTATCTTCAGCAGTATTAAAATCTAGAAACACTGTATCAATTCTTCAATGACACGTGAGGTTTAGTACCGTGCTTTGAAGAGTGTTGCTTGTGAAGTGTACGGCTATCAACATGGTATATTGCGCTTGAAGTCTAAAAAGTACCCTCAAACGCCTTGAAACACTGCCACCATCGCCACAAGGCAGACAGAACATACCAGCCAAACATGAAAGAAATCATTTAAAGTCTAACTCGAGCCCCAATTCCTTGGCCTTGAAACCATAAAATCTCTTCAAATTGACCCAACTTAATACCAACCCACGCGAACGCACTCATCTTGAGTGTGCCGCCCAGGGCGTTTCTTAGAGCATCGTACCCGACACTGCCTAGACTCCAAGCAACTGGTAATCTCGGTGTCTGTGTTCCTTTGCCGTCCTCATCGATGGGTGGCACAGCGAAAGGAAGATCGTAGAGGATTTTTCCAACTGGATCCGCTTCATCTGCGCCGGGTTCACGGTAGAACGCAGTCGCATTGATTGACGTAACGTACAAAGTCGACTTGCGAAGTGGAGACATGAGCGTGAATGTTGCAGTAGATGTGATGAGATGCATGATCGCATCTTCAATGAAATGTGGGGAGTCAGGGTTTGGCTTAGGATCGTTGCCGTCATCGGGATCGTCCGAGGGCGGCGGAGAATGAGCAAGCCTAGGTGTAGGTATCTCGATGGGGAAGCGACTGAGTACTTCGCCTAATTCTGGCTGATTCGGAACGCTGCCTCGGTGTGTTCGTAGGGTGAGCGTTGTGTTAAAGCCTGAGATGTACTGGCTGAGAAATTCCCTACCAATCTCGTGCCCTTCTTTGCCCCCGAGTTCGAGCGGGCTCCAAACCGCGGATGCCACCAGGCCAGTGTTGTTCCCTGGGACCAGTGACATGTTTCGGACAGTCGCATGGGCGATGAGAGAGCCGTTAGCTAATATGTGGACGTCTGCAAACGGAATTGTCGCGGAATATCTGGTTGGGTTGGTAATGTTGACATTGGCAGCAATTGCCAGAGAGTGTTTGGCCGTCTCGATAATTGTAAGGTTGTACACCTTTGGTCGGAGACCCGAAGTCAGGCTGCTGTTGGAGCCTTTGTCCCCATGATCTGGCGAGCCAGAAGGTGGGTCTGAAGGTGTAGAGGATATGGCTAGAACTCGCAGAGAACATTCAGCCTCATTCTATTCAATGGAAGGAACGTTATTAAGCGCACTACAAGCGGCCAAGATGAACGACAGTTTACGTACGTTTAATGGGGACAACTCCCTCAGCCGGTATCTTTCTCACTACTAGCTCACCAAGGGCTGTCTTAACCTCGACGTCAACATCAGCCTTGATGCCCAATACCACACCCTTGCCTCCGAAGAGCATGGCCTCGATAAGATCACTGAAAACATCTGAATCAGTAATGTAGAGTGGGGCATCCTCAACTCGAGACGCTACAGCCATTTCTGGGCCTTCTGGAGAGTCATCAATTCTTGTAGAGTTTGCTGCCTGCCACCTCTTAAGATCGAGATACCCGAGCTTCTTCTTATGATAGTAGACATCAGCAGCAGCTCGGACACGACTCACTGAGAGGTCGAAATTCATTTCGCCCGGCAGTGCAACGATGGCTTTCACGTCAGCAGATATACGGGGCTGCGCCTCTGGATCATCCTCATCCGCAAATGGGCTTGGGAGAGAGAAATGTGTGTTTTCAAGTGAGAAGTTGCGAATCAGGTGGCCGAAGGTCTTGCCTGGTAGCGGTACAGGAACCGTAACACTGGAAAGAAGGTCTGAAATCCACTCTGGCGTATCGATGCTTGGAGAGTTAGAACCGCGGACGTAGATAGTGTTAGTCTTGCCGTGGATGTAGTTCCCTAGCAACGCATCCAGTGGTGACGAAGAGGAGCCTGGACACGCTTGTGTAAGGGTATCTGGAAGCTGACGTACGATTCCAGTAACGTTGACTTCCACATCCTGTTTTGGATAGATGTTCAGTTCATGAGTTATGGCACTGGCGACCACAATTGGTGGATCACTCTTCAAACAGTTGTCAACAAGAATGGTGAATTCTAGAGGGGGGACATTGAAGTTGACTGGATAGTCGTTCTGAACGGCAAGCGACACCTCGGCAGCCATACCTCTACCAGTGGGCAGTTCGGCATCGTGGACGTTTAGCTTCTTGATCTTGTATGCCGGTATGTCAGGAATATCCTTGTTGGCGAATAACAGCTCATGGGAGACGGTCTGTTTGCCGATGCTGAAGATCCCACTCTTCAATGGCACGGTTGCCTTACCAAGCACTCTTAGTTGACCCAGTCTTCCATCGATCCAATCACTTGCGATCCTCCGAATGCCATCAATGTTACCAGGCTCCAGATCGGTGGTGAAATTGACGTAGTTCTTCTGGCCGTTCCTTACGTCGACTTTTATTCCTGGCACGTGGGCGGTTCCTAAGAGAACGTTGCCATACTCAGGAAGCATGACCTCAACCTCACTCGCACCACTCTCAGCCTTATGCGCGATCCAAGTCCCAAACCTACCCAGATCGCGGATGCTCTTCTTATGTACACGACTAGCATCCATGTAGAACTCGCCCTGCACCCTGGCCTTGACACCCTTATCTGTGAATGAATCGATCCCCAGACTCGTAGGCTCGAAGTGTGCTGCCTGTTGAGCGTACTCCTCTACTATGCTGGGGGCCAGAAACGCGAAGACGATGATGAGCAAGCAGGCAAGGAATAGTAGTAATAACGCGATGAGGCTGGGCCATCTCCTTGAGGCTTTGGTCTTGAGCGTGCTTTTGCCGCTACTGTTGCTATGGATCGAGCGCAAGATACCCAAAGCGCTGTTTTGGCGATGCGGCTGTGACTGGTCTGCAAGTTCCGGACCATCACTACCACGCTGGAGGAGGGGCGTACGCTCGGATGCGGCATCCTGTTCCACGTCTCGAGCCGGTGAATCAGACCGATTCGAAGCCATCGTGAGAGTCAAAGTGGCTTTCAACGACTGTTCTGGTGGTGGCGAGTCAAACCATGCGATTCATTCTCATGGACAGAAGGAGAACAATTATCCTCTTATGTGTGAAGCGCAGATGATTCCTTAACGAACAAAGAGTAGCGCAATTGCATGAAGATATCAGGGTAGTAGGTGGGTGGACGCGCAAGCAGAAATGATGAGGCAAGAATCACGGATATATTGGTGCCTGGCGGTACAGCTGTAGGTATCAGAGGCCCGCTGGCGATATCGTCATCTCTATTGGTCGGAGCATCAGCCACGAACTTGGCGGAGATGTGGAGAACGAGCGGCTCTTATCGGTCGGTTATCTAGGCGAGACCTTGCCATGTCGGGCTAGAGTCAAACATGGGAGCTCCAGCTTTTCGAGACGAAATTTGTTTGCGAGTCATGAATGTGAGCCATTGTCTTGATGTCTAGTGGATCCAACACTCTACACAGCCCAAGTCGAACGCGAAATTGCCATCGTTGAGCTTACTAGAGGTGACAGTAATAGTCTGGTCTCCAGAGTATAGCAATGGCTACCACCCGCCTTTTGAGGCCGTCGAATGGCTGCTTGCGCGCTCTCAAACAGCAACGAACACCGTTGTTCCTCCAGCAGCGCTGCTACTCCTCAAACACCACTTCACCCTCCCAGCCAGCGCAATCCCCATTCGCGCCTCGACATTTCCTGTCTATCGCAGATCTAACCCCCACCGAGCTGTCAAGCCTGGTTCGAAATGCTGCAGCGATCAAATCTACCGTCAAGTCTGGATCCAGCATCAAGCAATCCCTTCTGGGGGAGACTGTCGCCTTGACCTTCAGCAAGCGTAGCACTCGAACTCGTGTTAGTTCCGAAGCCGCCGTTGCATTGATGGGAGGTCACCCCATGTTTCTCGGCTCACAGGACATCCAACTCGGCGTCAACGAGTCTCTCTACGATACTAGTGTGGTCATCAGCAGCATGATCTCATGCATCGTAGCCCGTGTCAACGGTCATGACGAGGTTGCCGACCTGGCGAAGCACAGTAGCGTACCGGTCATCAATGCTCTCTCAGATCTTTACCATCCGCTCCAGACCATCGCAGACTACTTGACTATCTTCGAGACTTTCGCTGCAAGCCAATCCACAACATCCACTAAGTCCCTTGGTCTTGAAGGGCTGAAGATCGCCTGGATTGGAGATGCGAACAATGTCCTTTTCGATCTTGCAATTGGCGCTGCGAAACTTGGTGTCGAGGTGTCAGTGGCAACACCGTCCGGCTACTCGATTCCAGATTCCATGCGTGAAATCATCACATCAGCCTCTGCCGGGACAGGCTTCAAGCTGACCGAGACCCAAGTACCGGAAGAAGCGGTTAAGGGCGCTGATGTTCTTGTCACCGACACCTGGATCTCCATGGGCCAGGAAAGCGAGAAGCAGAAGCGTCTGCAGGCTTTCGAAGGATTTCAGATCACGCCAGACATGGCGAAGAGAGGAGGGGCCAACGAAGGTTGGAGATTTATGCATTGCCTACCAAGACATCCAGAGGAAGTCAGTGACGAGGTTTTCTACGGACCGGCTAGCCTTGTCTTCCAAGAGGCAGAGAATAGGAAGTGGGCAATGTTGAGTGCCCTGGAAGGGTTTGTTGTTAACAAAGGAAAGATCGTTTAAATGTATCTATAAGCCTTAAAAAGGCACACAGTATAATTATGGACGACTGTTCATTGCTTTACTCACTCTAATTTCCAGACAATCTGGCCACCTTTCGTGATAGAAGTCGGTGCTGCTAACTCTACGCGCACCACGTAACCAACAGCGTGTATCTGTGATGCTTTGCTGTTTAACATTACGCATGTTACATTTGTAACTGGGAATGCGAACCAATACAGAATAAGGGATTACAATAGTAGGCTACCCAGGTGGCAGAGTGCTATGGTCGACAACATCCTCTGCCTCCTTGACATCCGCCTCGTTAGGTCCGTGTAGAGGTGATCGAGGAAGAGCCATGAGACCTGTGAAAATAAGTTAGCGATCTCGAATTTGTCGTCATTATTGGAAGGTTGAATTCTTACCAGTCCTAGCGCTTTCCAGGATACCGAATGGAGCAATAAGCTTCATGAACGAGTCGACCCTAGTCGGCTTGGCTGAAATCTCAACAATACAGTTGTTGGTGCTGATGTCGAGAACCTTACCACCAAACTGATGTGTAAGATAAGTGATAGTCTCCAAGTGCTGGTGCTTCATCCTCAGTGCCTCCGAAGCCGGCATGTTGCGAGGATGAAAGTCGATGTCTTGTGATGCGGATTCGATTGCCGCTTGTTGCGCAGCCGCCTCGGATTCTGGTGTGCTTCCAATGCCGTCTTCTGACTGCCCATCGATCGGCGCGTGTGGAGCCCCGGTATCAGTCATCTCGCGATGGTGGGCCAGCAACTCCTCGAAATATTCTGGGCCAAGAATGCTAACTTTGGCAAGCAGCAGTTCGCGCTGCACAAGCGGTGCTGCGGTATAGTCCAACACAGCCCATACAGGGACCAAGTCTTCCAGTTGCCTTCGTGCCTGCTCCACCACACCCTCCTGCCCTTGCAGCACAATGGTCATGCGGGATAGATCGGCAACTTCTGTAGAGCATACGACAAGAGAATCAATGTTGAAGCCTCTTGCTGCCAGGATACCAGAAACGCGAGATAAGACACCAGGCTCATTCTGAACCAGACAGTTGAGAATATGACGCTTTGGAGGTGCTTGGGATGGGAGCGGTGTTTCGTAGAGAATACTGCTGACAGCTGCTGCTGGTGAGATGTTTGAGCTCGTGGCGGCGGCAGGCAGAGGGTTGATGCGACGGTGCAATGCCTTGTATGCGATCGCCGAAGTTGAACTTGAGATTGACCGAGATTGCGGCAATGAGAACACTCCAGATGTGACAGCCTGGGGCTTCCAATGGCTTGGGGAACCAGCGGCAGAAGACACTGCCCGCAAGACTCGTTTGGACGCCATTGCTAAAGTGCGGCCAGAGAGACAGCAAGGCGAAACAGAGAGGAGATATGTAACTGCAGGAAGGAAAACCAGTCACTTCACATGCGGCTTTAAGGCTCAAATAATATTTCGGAGTGCCGAGAGGACATTGGATTGGATGAATTGGAGCGAGGGAGGGGACGGGCAGCATGCTGGCTCGGTCCGTCGAGTGCGCGCTAGGGATTAGCTAATGCAGCAAGTCGTGCTCCAGGACCGAATTAATTCGAGGTGCTTGCAGAAAGTTGCCTTCATTACTGTCCAGAGGTGCCGCGTCGATCGACATCAACAACCACACCACCACATCCATGCTTGCCTGCCTGACTGTCTAGTCGTTTACATTCACTTACCCGTGGCTGGCCTGTCTGTACGATAACAATCACCAAAGCCTCCAACATGGCAGAGGAACCACGCAAGCGCTCCCGCTTCGACCAGACAGAGCCAGACCCTCCGAAGAGGTCTCGCTTCGATCGCCGCTCTCGTAGTCCACCACGCCGTGACAGTGAGCCTCGTCGCTCACGTAGTCCTATAGCAAAGAGCGAGTCTCCAGCTGCAGGTGATGCTGCAAGCGCTGCAGCTGCAGCCGCAGCTAGAATCAGTGCTCAGATTACGCACAGGAAAGGCATCCAGCATGTCGATGTACCTCCCATTAGAAGCTCTGCGACACCTACTCAGGCCTCCGATGGTGCCACATCTCCTGAGCCAGGCGCAGGTAACAATATCAACAAGGAGATCTACCAGCAGGATGGCGACTACATTAAGGACATTGAGGTCAATGACCTGCGTAATCGCTACACGCTCACCAAGGGTAGCACACAGAAGATGGTAAATATTCACTGCTTTCGCACACATGGCCCACTGATACCCACAGCGCTTCTTGCCTTCGTCGTGCAGTCGGTCTACTTACAGACACCTGCAGCGTCTCGGGTTTGTAGCCAAATGTTTGAGAGCCAAATGCCGTTGCTTACCATTAGCCTCTGCCTGCAGCTGCGACGCCGTGCCCGCCACGTTGATTGAAGCTAACCTCAACTTTGTATAGATTAAAGAAGAAACTGGCGCCGGTACGCTCTATCCACCGTTGCAATCAACGATTGACGCTTTCTTAGACAAAAGCGAAGCTTACTTGTAGTCCTAAAGATGTAACCACCCGCGGAAACTACTATCCGGATAAGAGCCTGGCAACTGCTGCAGTGAGTGTTGACAGTGACGCCCTATCATAGCACATCAACGATTTGCTGATTTTGCACAGAACCCGCCTCTTTACCTCCACATTACCAGCACAACCAAGGATGGTCTCGAAAAGGCCGTGGCCAAAGTTGAAGAGCTAATGAAACAGGATCTCCCTAATTTGGTTGACGAACGCCGTTTCCGTCGCCGTCCAGAGCAAGAGCAGAAAGTTGAGCTCGACCAGTTCGGCCGTCGCAAGTGGCCAGACGAGCGCATCCCAGTCGATCTTGAGCCGATTCCTGGATTCAATCTTCGTGCACAGGTTGTTGGAGCCGGAGGAAGTTATGTGAAGCATATCCAGAACGAAACCAGATGCCGTGTGCAGATTAAAGGCCGCGGTAGCGGATTCATGGAACATGATACGGGCAGAGAGAGTGATGAAGACATGTATCTGCATGTTGCGTAAGGGCCCCCTCAACTATCTACGCGACGCTCATTTGATTTTGCAATACTAACGAACTGTAGCGGTCCAGATCCCAAGGAAGTCGCTCGAGCCAAGGAGATGTGCCTATCGCTCCTTGGCTCTGTCAAAGAGGCCTACGAGGCTTTTAAGCAGCGTCGTAACGAAGACCGCGGTTCCTATGGAAGAGGATCATACGGTGGCCAGCAGGAAGACCGCGGTGGTTACGGTGGTGGAGGCCCACCACACAGAAGCCACTCAGGCTCACATGGCGGCAACGGCAATGCTGGCAGCAGTGACTATTACGGTAACAATGGCTACGGAGGTTATGGAGGTGGAGCTGCTTCTTCAACGGCGCAGGCATCATCCGCGGCTGTCTCTAACAGTGTAGCAGCTCAATTTGGATACACGCCAGAACAGCTCACTTACTATGCCTCTTTCTACGCCAACAACCCTCAAAGCGACCCTTATGCCCAATACGGAGGCTTTGCGGCTGTCTTAGCATACTATCAATCCAACCCAGGAGTGGCGGCTGCAGCGGCAGCGGGACAGGCTGGCAGCCCCAGTGCACAGCAAAATGGTAATTCAGCTGGTTACGGTGCTCCTCCTCCTCCACCGCCTGAGGACGGAAGCTCCAGTGCTCCACCGCCACCGCCACCAGGGAGTGCCCCTGGCCCTGGTAACGCATCTGGTTCCAGTGGCGGATACTCAGCCGTAAGCAAACACACATAAATCAATCTTTGCACATAGCCAACTAACGAAGATGCAGGTTCCGCCTCCTCCTGGCATGTAAAAGAGCCATGGCGATCTGGTATGCTTACCCTGACAATGTTGACTGCATTCCTCATCACTAGGCCTTGACTGCACTCTGGCGTTGAATGCGGCATGCGGGTTTTTGTGTCACAAGGTGGGCGGATGGTTCATGCTTATTGATACCAAGAGCCTAGGCGCACTTCTCAAACATTCTGTTCAATACGTCGAATGTAACTTCTGGTTCTCCTTTTTGCGATCTGGAGGGATTTTGGACCTGTCGGGGTGCGAACCGAGAAACGCATCGCTTTGTCCCACGGAATTGAGGTGCTTGACCATTTGCTCTTGCTTAAATGCTAAAGTGGTGCTTGTCTCTTTCTAGCTTCCTCAACGAGTCCATCAATGACTCTAAAGACGCCCGTCACGGTTTTCATAGTCGCTTCTTCCAGCCTGCGCCCACCAAAACGCTGTTGAACTTTGTCGGGATGCCAGCGCACCCTCTCCCTCTTTAGCAGATCTAAGCGTGTTTGTCCAGCATGAGGTACGTTCCACATGAAAGCCTCGATGTATTCTTTCTTGACTCTCTGGCCTTGTAGCACCGGCCACGGAATGATGGCCGCCAAAAGCGAACCTGAGCGCTCATCTGTATCTGCAGGTCCGGCAAGCTCTAACCTGAGGGTATCCCAATCCTTGGTGTATTTGTCCCAAGCTACGACATACACATCCTCTGATATAGGATTTTCAACCTCGTCATCAACACCAGACGGATGCCTGTCCTTTTTGCTCTGATGCCATTGTCCGTACTGCTCCCACTCTCGCTCGCGCCTCTCCTTCTCGCGATAAAATTCCTCTTTCCTCTTCGCCCTCTCCCGTTCCTCCTCTAGCCTTTCTCGCTCCTTCTTCTCTCTTTCGAGGACAAGTTCCGGATGCTTGCGTTCCCACATCTTCTGCTTGACGTAGTCGGCATATGTGTCGTCATCCATTCTCTCAAGCAGGCCGAATTCATTCTCGACTACGGGTCTGAAGTAGTTATGTATTGGATCGCCGTACACGCTCTCCCAGTAAGTCGCACCTTCATCGTCAGCCAGCGCATCAAAGAGAGATTCGCGAAAGGCGTCGTCAGCACCACGCCGTTCTGGCTCGATGAACGGATCCACTGGCATTGACGTCGCTGCCTCCCGAGGGAAGGGATGAGAGGCATCGTCGCGTATGATGCTCTCATCCCTTTGGCTTCCACGAAAGCATGAACATTTCTGCTGGCGGTGCCGCTCACCCATCAAGTGTGCCGACGAGCGTTGTGGGTGATCATGCTGCTTTCTCCGTTTCCTGCCATTAGGGTCTTTCACACCATCCTTGAAGCGAAAACGGTGTTTATCAGATTCATGCTTGCGCTTTCGACTCCCGTGTCCATGCTCTTCCACTGTCTGTCCTAATTGTGCCTTAACTTCGTTGTGCTTATCGATCTCAGCTTGAAGATTAGCAAGGATTGCCTCATGGTTTGTTGCATCTTCAGCACGTCGGACTCCGTAACTGACGAGCCGTCTACTTGACTCTACTGATGGCATGGAGTCTCTGGCTAGTCTCTAGAACAGATGCTATTGAAGATCAGAGCAGGAAAGTCTCATACATTCAGATGCTACAATGACGCACGAGTCATGCCTCGATTTACGTTAATTGCATGTGAACGCCACGATAAACTTAGAGGCCGATAGATGCGGAATCCATGCACAGGTCAAGTCTCGGATTGCTCATCATAACTGCTCGCTCTGCCGCAACCGATGTAGGTACAGATAAGGGGTTTCATGCCTTAGATATGAAATTTCTGTTATTGAGACTGGCATGATGGGTGACAACCGCCTTCTTTGTTCAGAGCCGTGAGAGCTGGCATTTGCCGAACTTGGAAACCCTAACCCTCCTTGATATTGTCACGCCCCCATCCCCGTTCTATGATATATAGAGCGTCGCGCAGGTTTAGAAGGCCCATACCACAAGCAAAATAGAACATCTCTCGCACTTTCAGTCCCAAAGTGCAGTTCTATTACTTGCCAGCCGGCCTTTCTGATGTCCTCAGTGGCGTCCGCGACGGCAACGGCACCAAGTGCAAACGGCCATGCACCCGGTCCGGCTCTTGCAACATCTTCAGAACCTACTATAGGGTCGGCAACTATCCGACGGACTGCCAGCGTGGAGACCGACAAGGACGAGGACAGCGAACTGTCGTTTGATTTCGACGATCCTAGGTATCGACAAAAATCCCAACCAGTGCCGAGCGACCCGACTCTTCTACCCAGTGGGACTCGATCGCTGTCCTACATCGGACTCCAAGCTTTCGGTCTCGGTTTCACACTTGCATTCTCCCTCCTAGCTGCTGCGTGGCTGAGTTTGCAAGACAAGCCAATATGGAGGTTACCGGCCTTCCTAGTATGCCTGAGCATATTCCACTTTCTAGAGTATTGGACTACTGCTCGCTTCAACCTGCCGGCAACGCGAGCAAGCAGCTTCCTGCTGTTCAGCAATGGCACCGCCTATAACGTCGCCCATACTGCAGCTATGGTGGAGATACTGTTCACGTCTCTTTTGACGCCGTCACTGTTGCAGAGGCCGTTGCCATCAACGATAAATGCAACAATAGGCCTGGCGTTTGTGGTTGTGGGCCAGCTCGTACGGTCGGTGGCGATGGCTCAGGCTGGAACGAACTTCAACCATACTCCTGTCAAAACGAAAAAGGAGGATCATCAGCTGGTTACTGCAGGTATCTACGGTTACCTACGCCACCCCAGCTACTTCGGGTTTTTCTGGTGGGCTATTGGGACGCAGCTGTTGGTTGGGAACAAAGTCTGCCTGCTGGGCTACGTCGGCATCCTATGGCACTTCTTCTACAAGAGAATCATAGCTGAAGAAAAGACGCTTGTGGAGTTCTTCGGCAGGGACTACGAAGACTTTAGGCGTCGAACCCAAACCGGCATCCCTTTCATTAGGTGAATGAGAGACCTGCGATCTATATCGAAAAGTGACTTTTAGTAATCCCATGGCATACGTTAAGTTGCAGATGAGAAATTGCATATATAAGTTTCCAACCTCCCTCTGCTCATTTCCCTATCGTCATGAGTGCCTTAGAACCTGTCCCTCCTCTTTGTGCGGTATGCGGTGAAGCCAAGGTATGCTCCTGCGACGGCAAGCCCGAAGAGGATGAACTTGAAGAAGAACCAACCCCAGCCACCACTCTTCTTGGCCTTTGATGGCCGGCCTTTGCTCCTGCTGTAGTCCCTGCTGCCAGCCGCGCCGGTGCTGCCAGTAGGTGAGTACAGATTCTTGGTGTCAACCTTGATGATGTCGTGTTTATCGCTGAGCTCGCCCGTCTCGGCAGAAAATCCGAGGTAAGAAACGCTGGGCAGCTTGACATTGGGGACCTTGAAGCACTGCGTCCATTCATCCTCCTTCTTGTACTGAAGTTCCACCCGTAGCTCCTTGTCTTGGAAGTATGTGATTCGTGCCTTTGTCGGCGTATCCGAATTCCTGATGCCCCTTGCGCTGCAGCCAGCAAGCTCGTTCGACTTTCCATCATTGCCCTGATCATACGTTGTCTGGCCGTCTCCAATCATTGCCATGATGTATGGGAAGACCACACCGGGACGATTGTTCTTGTAGGTATCGAAGAACAGTCCCAGACCTTCGAACTGATCTTTCATGCCAAAGACCGGACCAGGCTCGGCGCGGTTCTTAGTCACCCACATGGCAAAACCATCTCCGTACAGGGTGCCCTGCCCACTGATCTTGAACTCAAACTCGATCTCCCAGTTTGTTGCTGTAAGGGGTACGCGGGAGAAGATCCAGCCGTTCTGCGATTGCTCAGTAGACGTGAGACGGACGTACTGGTCTGCGCGGATGACGGTGCTTCCCCCGTAATCCCACCATCGCGACTGCATTTCCGAGTCGAGGTATGGCTGTACAGAAGGGCCAAGTTGTCAGTGTGATAGCTCAGGGACATTGCTCATGCATGGAGGGCATAACATACGGCACTCAAGCTGTGTGTCCTCAACGGGATCTGCTTCAGGTCTGAGGCATCGCTATCTTGCGCAATAACGGTCATACTCCATGCCGCCAGCAGCAGGGAGAGAGCCCATCTTAGGGCCTGCAATGCCATGGTGGGCTTCGTATTATACCACTAGTACAAGAGCATGAACAAGAGAGAATTGAGAATGCAATGGCAAACGAGAGAGGCCGACAACCCTGGGACCTCTGCTGCAGAATGGAGTTGTGGCGTCGAAGAGAAGAGATTATGTAGAAAGGGAGGTCGCGTGTCAGTATGCGCATCAACCTTGAGCAAGCTCCCTCCTGACAGCAACGTTCCAGCTGGCGTTTCCAAATTCTGCGACGGTAGAGGTGGCGTAACCCGCCCGCGCACCGCCACATCGAGCTAACCCTGGAAGTTCCGCGAGGGGAAGTTGGGGCCTGAGCTTGAGCCTGAGCCTGAGCCTGAGCCTGAGCCTGAGCCTGAGCCTGAGCCTGAGCCTGAGCCTGAGCCTGAGCCTGAGCCGGAGCCGGAGCCATATGTGTCTCACTCGCGTGGCCGGGATGTGCCTTGCGATGTGCTCTGCATATCCTGTCTGCAGGCCGCAAATATTCCGAGCTGGCATTCGTCGGATTATTTGTAGAGATATGTCTTGCCGTTGGCAGTGAATTCTGTTGGTATGGGACATACCGGGCTTGAGATTCTGTGATCGAT